>SOPF01026862.1:0-125892 GCA_012979155.1 Hypericum perforatum
CGAGTGCAAGTAGAAGACGGAGTCCGAGTGCAAGTAGAAGACAGAGTCCGAGTGCAAGTAGAAGACGGAGTGCTACGCCTATATAAAGGACGGACGAGGAAGAATCGATCTATCAATCAATCACCAAACACAAATCAACTCAAGCTCCGGCTTTTATCGTAGTCTAGGCGTAGTTTAGGTAGAAGTAGTCCGGCTCCGGCCACACGTAGTTACGCATAGTTAAGCCGACCTTGGGGCGAGCCTCTAGAGCCGTCACGAGATCGACCTTGACTCTCACGACCGTTTTTCACCCAACACCTTCAGACGCTTGGATTTTCAAAACTCCAGAAACTTAAAGAAGAGAAATGCTATTTCGCAGTAAGTGCAACAAAATATGGTTGAATATATCAAAATATCAAACGTTTAAGAACCTTTAAATTGTATGATAATAGACAATTCTCTTTACCCATTTCATATCTACCAAGAAGAGTGCATATAGCGCATGAGAAATGTTAAATCAATAACAACTAAATCTATATACAATTTAAATCACACTTCAATAGATGAGTATTATTGGAGATTTTTCCATTTTTCAAATTTCTCTCGAGTAGTTGAGTATTATGTTTATTATATATTCATGAATTCCCAAGATATAATAATTTTCATCTTCAACATTCTAATGATGCTTTTGTTGGAACTTATCATATAAATAAAGATTAGTAAATAATATAAAGTTGGGAAAGAGTATTCTTACGACACGATTTGCACAACCATAAAAATGTCACCTCCTCGTGTCTATGTTCTTCATTGATAGTCCTCCTCGATATCACGAACTTCAGATTTAATCCTAGATGAGGTCACGGTTTAACCATGTGCCATTAAACTCTTATTACTCGCCTTATAGCTTCAGGCCTCCGTGGGTAAGAGAGTTCCCAAGGTACAATGCCCAATCACGAGTGCAATAGGAGGAACTATTCCACTCCTTTCGAATCTTTGGTGGTCTAGATCTCCAACTCTTATGAATATGAAAAATCGTAGATTGTAGATAGGGAAAGGTGGAGAGCTCAAGGAGAGTGTGATCTTAGGCATGTTTAGAATGGAGGAGGGTAGCTCCTTTTATATGGAGCGTAGGCCTCCAACATTCAATTTTATAATAATTATGGCCATTAACAAGGTGAGTAAATGGGAAGACCTTAAAAACCCTTATTAACTTGATGGTTACTCTCATTAATTTGGCTCAAATTAATTTCAAATGCCATTAAGGAAAAGAAAGTTCTATAGCATGGGCTTGTCCCAGAGGAAGTCTAACATATTTTGGATTAAAAATTGTTTCAAAAGATCCGGCTCAACTCTAAAAAGATAAGACCTTGGAACCTGAAACAATTCTCACATGCCAAAAATCCTGCAATCTATAACCATACTACCTTTAAGCCAATTTTCATTCATACCAAGAATTGGTTTCTCGCAAGTATTTTATATCGGTATAGAACTTAGTCAACGAATTTTGCAATGATATCACAAACACCGAAAATCATTTGGTGTGATCTCATAATACTCTCATTTGCATTTGACCATCTCTTCCTTGGTTATAAACCAATTCTCCAACAGCTTTATTATTTCATGATAAAATTCTCTAAACAAAATGTTATATCTATTATTTCCATCTAAACAACTTGTGGAATAATTTTTTATTCAAACTTAGTTCTTATCTTATCTGATTCATGTCCTCTTCCAACATCTCAACTTAAACTAAATGGGGCTTTCAGTAACTTCTTTGTAATCAACATCAATTCCATATTAATCAACATACCGATATCTCTAATTTACTTGGCCCAATGTCCATTTTGTTAGAGTCAATTTAGGTGGGTGACGGTCAATACACGGTACTACTGAATTTTATTAGTGAACCTTAAATTTGTACCCGCCTGAAGAGCTACTCCTTGCGTTTGTTCAGATTGTTAGAAAAATTGGATTTATGAATAAAATATTTGGTTCAAAAAGTTTTCCAATGTAGAAGATACTGATAGGAAAATCACCCATGAATAAGATTCTCTCAATGCTTGAATTTAAATACGTGATAATTCAAAAAAAAAACTCATTCAGCAAAGTTGGGTCATTGAATTTATCCTCCTATGGAATTTGTCGGTAGGATACTCTGGAATATTTTCATCAAACTTAGTGGAAAATCATTATGTTTGCTTTCATCTTGGAGACTTGTACAAGTCGTAATCTAGATGCCATTCCTTTCCGACAATCTATAAACAGCTCCAACCTTTTTGCTTTCTAGCCACCACCCTCGTACGTCAAATCAATATTCTCATACCATGTTATACGCTAAAATGGATCTCATAAATACACACCAAATGATACACGCTAGTAAGACTAAAATTGTAACGACATATATGTTGGGTATTATAAATACACACTAACTGATTGAAGTCTATTGGTTGTGTTACCCATATGCCCTCACATATCAAACGTTTAGTCAAATTAATGGTCTTGGTCGAATCCTAGACAATAGACTAGACAACCTTAATATGTGAGGTACGTTGCGAGGATACTACAAATACCTATAATGTAAAACTCATAATGATACAATTTTTTCATTCTTGAATACTTGATTACGCCTTGAATATGATTAAGTGTCTATTTAAATAATTTAATCATATTATCTCATTCTGCTAATTGATCACGTTGTCACTTTTAGATACCATTCTAAAAGTGACGTGCATTGGCCAATGACTAACGATCCAATTAGCTATGAGAAGACAAGTATTCTCTCCAAGTCTATTCATAGAATGAATCCTATTCTTGACTCAACTACCATGCACATATACTTCATGGTGTGCCTAACACATGCTATATCTATCCCGTTAGGAGTGCAAGCATTGGTCATGGTTAAGGTCCATCACTCCATGCATGTCGTGCATATTGACCTCAAGTCAAAGGACTATTACACTACTCCGCAAATTGATATTTCTATACGTAAGTAGAATACACCATACAGTTTCTCAGCTAGGTATACCAGTACTCTCCAAAGTACCTGTGCATCTATCATGAAATACCTAGTATTTCGTAGTTGTAAGAACATAACATGAATCTCCATTGCATTCTCGATATCCCATTCTCGATGATCATCAATTGGGGCCATTTAAGAACTATGTCCGTAGTTATTTAAGATCTCATATTTTTAACAACAATACTAGTTCATGAGAACACTAACATGAATATATGCAAATAATCAAATATCATATTCATTAAGTATAATATCAAAATAACTGAATATGATTAAGTACAATGTTCTTAATATAATTGTCTCTAGGACATCTACACTAACAATATATTCGACGTGGCTTCATCGTCATGTGATGGTAATTCTATCGTGTAGTTGGTTAATATTGTTTCATCATCTTGTTGCAACATAAAGATCCATGTCTACGATAAACGGGAATACACATGGATCTCTGACGGGATATCAGCGATACGTTGCACTATACATATATAGCGTCACGATATGTGGCACATAACCAAATTATAAAACAAAGTATATTAAAAGTTGAAACAATATAAACAACTGTGAATTTGCTTAGATACAAAGTTCGAACAAATAAAAATTACAGAAAATAATATAGTTTAGTTCATTATGTTACGGTAGTTTCATTTTTCATTTAACGTGATTACACCAACATATTATGATTAAAAGTTTACGTCGACACAAAAGATAGATTTACTTAAACAGAAAGACTTAAAAAAATTAGACAAAGAGTAGACACCAGCTAGACATAAAAGATAAACACTTAAATACGGAGATGCTACCATTATCATGAGAAAAATATGTTTTAGTAGAATATGAGAGAATGGATTGTGTATGAACTATACAAATTAATATGTGGCGTACAAATTTGGGTAGATTGTTCTCACATTTTTTATGCAATTTTGACATTTTATTCACACAATATATTTTTTATGCGATAATGACATGTATTCATGCAATACATTTTTTTCATGTGATAAGGACATGCGTACTTTACTATTATTGTGATAATAATATTTTTTTCGTACGATGTTAGACCGTGTAAAAGTTTTTAATTTGGTTTCGTAATTTTTGAATTTTTGCAAAAACATAACCAACATGTATATTTTTGTAATTTTTTTTGCGATAATTACAATTCTTTCATGCGATATCGGGTCGTTTAAATTTTTCACTTTGGTGATGTAGTTTTCTAATTTTTTTCAAAAAGACTATGCATATTCTTTAATCTGCATCGTTCAAAAAAAAGATTATTTAACGCTCAATCCATCCTCGGTTATGAGGAAATATGAGATAATCACAAAAATAGAAGCATGTAAAAAACAATTACACATAAATTCGAAAAAACTAGTTATTAGGAAATATGAGATAAAATTAGTGATTGATCCCGTTTATCTATCAATAACAATTATCTTGCACAACGAAGTTGTTAGGCGATAAGATTGAGCGATTATTTAATGGATTAATTTCATTTATTCTGATTATTCAACGAGAGAGGCTGCTGCGTGGTTGTACGATAAATTCCGCAGCCATGGTTGTGGACAGTAGCACAATAAGTGCAAGAAATAACCCAAGAGTCATTTTTTCGGCAAAGAAAGAGTCGCACGGTACTATTAACTATTATTACCGAAGGAAAAATATACAAAACCAGAAACGGTCCTGCGTGAAGAGACAAAAGCCGCTTCTACCAAATTAAGTGGCGCTCTTTGAAATTATCCTCTGTTTTGTTTCTTGGTGTAATATGAATTTGTCCTCATGAATATTCCGGTTAGACATCCTATGAAATTTTATTACCAAAGCTGGAGGAAAATCTCTTCTTCCTCCTCGAAACTAGTCCAAGTCCTAATTTTTGAAGTTCCCATATTGAGAGCGCACAATTGGACCCTATTTAAAAAAATTCTCTTAACAATGCATTTTATATTTTAAAGATTAAATTCTCTTGATAATAATAGTAGTACAAGTCTTAGTTCACGTTATAATCCTAGACAGCCCTCTATAAATAGCTCAAAACTATCGAGCTTTTGCCACCATCCTCACCAAACAAACAACCTTTTTTATACCATAGTTCTCCAAGATGGGTCTCAAGCACACACTCCCCATATTCCTCATCCTGGGCCTTCTCTCGCCATTCACCAACGCAGCCAATTTCAATGTGGTAAACTAGTGCAGTTACACAGTTTGGGCAGCGGCTTCAGCCGGTGGTGGCAAACGCCTTGACCCAGGCCAGTCATAGTCCTTAGACGTGGCGGCCAGTACCACAGGCGGTCACCTCTGGGGCCAGACTAGTTGCAACTTTGACGCCAGCGGGCAAGGCAGCTGTGTCTCCGGAGACTGCAACGGGCTTATTCAGCGCAAAGCCTACGGATCACCCCCAACACCCTGGCTGAATACGCACTAAACGAATTCCAAAACATGGACTTCGTTGACATTTCACCCATCGACGGGTTCAACATCCCGATGGATTTCAGCCCAATAGGAAACTACAGCAAAGGGATTAAGCGCGGATACTAGCATCCTAGACCAGTGCCCGTCCATGTTGAAGGTGTTGAGGATTATTGTATAGACCAATGGTTGACACAAATGTGTTTGAAACAAAGAAGAAATCAAAATAGGACAAGTTTGAAAATAAAACCTGAAATGAAGTTGTTTGTTGTGGTAGATTGTACACTCTTTGGTATTCTGGCTGTATCTTTTTTGTCTGAACTTTAATTAATACGATTTTGGTGTCCACGAAAAGATGAAAGAAAGATCTACAATAATGTCTCTTGTGTTATCTTCAAATTATGTTCGTAATGTGCCCAAAATGCTCTTCAATGTTGAATGTTGTTCCTGGATCTTTCTTTGAATTTTTTTTAATCAAACAACACATCAAATAAAAAGAAAAAAGAATACAAACAATCCACAAGCCTGCAGCACTCCTGCTAGCCAACTGTCCTAGCAGTCAGGAGGGGCAAAGGAACCACCACCAGCTAGCCAACAGACCTGGTAGTCTGGTAAGGCAACACAAGCTAGCTACAACCCATGCTGTCCAACAAACCAAGTAGTCAGGGTAGGCCAAAAGATAGAATAAATCAGCCAACGAGAACAATCGTTAATGGAAGAACCTGTAGTAGGGCTAACTTGACATGTCGCATCTGATAAGTATATGCAATAAGGCTGGGAAACTCGGTCACCAGCCATCTTCCATGAGGTGAGTCAGCACATTTACTACCTGGTTCCCCTCTCTGAAGATGTGGGAGACTTGAAGCTATATCTGGGACTTGTGCGTGAGCATGTATAGCAAGCGGGACCGCCAATGCCACGAAATCTCAGCCCGAGAGGACTGGAGGTAGATTAGAACATGCATAGAGTCCATCTCGAGCCATAGGCTGTGTCATCCTAGCTCATAAGCAGTCTCTACAGTAATGATAGCTGCCAGGAACTCCATCTTGAAAGTGAAGCAACTCAAAATAGGGTGACTGAAGCAACCCTTAACAAAGTCCCGGCAGGTGTGGAAGATACCTGCTGCCCGTCCCTACCCTAGGACACCAATAGAAATATTGTTCGTATTGCACTTGAGCCAGCTCAGAGGTAAATAACACTAGATAACCACAATGATACGCGGTGCCTGGCCTAACCTCAGTGTAATATAAAGTGCCCAAAGAAGATCTTACTCTCCCTGAGAGGAGAAGCATCCCCCTATGTCAAAATCACTATCTCGCTCATCATCCAACAAAATAGCACAAGCAGTGCATCCAAACTCTGGCACTGGTCATGAAAAATGAGTGTATTGTGCTCTATCCATAACAACCATCTAGTGTCACAACTATCACCTCCGCCCAAACTATCTAAGTGCTTGTTCTTATGCTCATTAAGCTTGATGTTTGAGACTTTAGATCACTTGAGTTCAACTACAAACTTCATAATCTGATCCTAGTTAAGTATGTAAACCCTACAATAGGCCTAACACCTGAATCTCTGTGGATCGACAACCCTACTTACTCTATTTGCAATTTGTTGCAACTCTGCAGCTGAAGCACTAGCACACGCCATCCTTATTGGTGCACACCAGGTTTGTTAGTCTGTTAGCTTTTTATTTGCACCAGGTGCATTGGCGTGTGCCAGAGCTTCGGGCTGGTCTAGGAGTGGTGCACGCCACCCATTTCCAGCGTACGCTAGGAAGATCTGACAAACGACCAATCGTCCATTATCAAGCAGAATTATGGTAGAATGTTTACCGAGGAATAGTGACACCTTTGTCAAATTGGCATCGTTGCCGGGGATTGAGAATTTAGATGCTCAATTTGGTTTACGAACTCGGATTAGTATATATTGGTATATTTGTTTTCTTTATTTTTCATTTACTTTTTGACCAAGTAACTTGTCTTGCTTGACAAGTTACATGCATGCCATTCACCCATTCAACCAATATTTCTCCATTGGAGATTGAAGGAGAAATAACGTAGTTAGAAAGGTCATTACGTAGGGAGAGACGAGAAAAAGAAAGAATGGACCAAAGGCAAGAGGGTCAAGGGGCTAGAGTACATGCTCCTAGATATTCTATAATGGACCATGGGAGACCGACATATGAAGGAGCAAAAATTGGAATCCAACGGCCAGCTGTTGAAGCTAATCACTTTGAAATTAAGCCAACTGTAATTCATATGCTTCAAGCTTCGGGTTAGTTCTATGGTTTACCTAATGAAGATCCCAATGAATATCTGGAGAACTTTATGGAATTAGCTGATAATTTTAAGTATCCTGGACTATCTGATGATGCTGTTAAGATTAGAATGTTTCCTTATACGTTAAGGGATAAGGTTAAGCTGTGGTATAAGCAACTTAAGAGTCCTCCAATAACCACATGGGAGCAATTGGCAAATACTTTTCTTGACAAATATTTCCCCTACTCAAAGACTAACAAGCTCGTTAAGGAGATAACAAACTTTGAACAATATGAAAGAGAGTCTTTGAGTGAAACTTGGGAGAAATTTAAGGAATTGCAACAAAAATGCCCGAACCATAGTTTGTCTGAGGAGTCTCTTCTTAAGACTTTTTATTTTAGCCTGTCACCAACAACTATGGGAAACGTTGATTCAGTGTCCAAAGGAAACTTCCTAAGAAAGGAAAGGGATGAAGCTCACCATATTCTGGAAGAGCTGGCAGCAACAAATAGGATAATCACGAATGAGAGAAAAAACAACCTATTAGAGAGTTAAGGGAGGTAATTGAGCGGAGTGAGAGAAGAGGAATTATTGAACTTGATTCTTCCTCGTCTTTTCAAGCACAATTAGACTTGATGGCAAAACAATTGCGCGAATTGACACTAAACAAAGTTGATGCTGTTTCTTTACAATGGCATTGCGAAGCTTGTGGCAACTCTGGCCATGAGATTAGTCAATGTGCGATAATGAGCCAACCTACAGAGTAGGTCAACTTTGTTAGTGGTCAAGGATAAAGAGGAAACCGAATGGTAAACAACCCATATTCCTCTACATATAATCCTGGTTGGAGAAACCACCCTAACTTCTCATGGAAAGAAAGAAACCACGATGACAGTATGGCGATCGTTCTTGATAAAGGATTGCATTTACGCATCTCACAACAAGGACCACCAGGTTTTCAACCACGTGGGTTCTTGGGAGAAAGAATGGTAGCACTTGAGGACAGATTTGACAAGGTTGAGAAGTTCATCCAACAAGGGAGACTTATCCAACAACCAAAGTCAAATCTTAAAGGGCAAGCTATTGCCATGCGTAACATGGAAGTACAACTTAAGGAAATTGCAAAAACAAATACACATAGAGCATCTGACTCTCTCCCAAGTTCTACTAAGGTAAATCCTCGAGGCCAATTTTAATGCAATTACCTTAAGAAGTGGCAAGGAATTTTCTTCTCAAAAAGTCAAAGAGAAGGCTAAGAAGAGTGTTGTGGAAAGTCTAAACAGGGATACAAAGGAAGAAGTTTTGAAGGAAAAGGTCCCGCAAGAAGAAGTTGCAGAGGAAGAAGAAGTTTATGTACCACCACCACCAATAGTCCGGATTCTTTCTTATCCTCAGAGGGTAAAGCAAAAGTCAAGGATGGATGAAAAATTTCTCCCTTTCATGGAGAAAATGAAGAACGTTCAGATTAGCATTTTTTTCCTAGAGATGCTAGATCAAGTACCACACTATGCCAAGTTTCTAAAGGAACTCATCACTAAGAAGAGGAAATGGGAAGATGGAGAGACAATTATCCTTACGGCTAATTGTAGCTCTCTAATCTCAAAGAATCTTCCGATGAAGCTAAAAGATCCAGGGAGTTTTACAATTTCCTGTTTCATTGATGAAACCGAGTTTCCAAAATGTCTTTGTAATTTAGGGGCAAGTATCAACTTGATGCCTTTGTCTACATTTCAAAAACTAGGTTTATGTGAAGTTAAACCAACTTCCATGCTTCTCCAGTTGGTAGACCAAATGATTAAGAAAATATTCAGTGTGGTTGAGGATGTCCTAGTGAAGATTGACAAGTTCATCTTTCCAGTTAACTTTGTGGTACTGGATTTCTCTGAGGACATGAACTGTCCACTGATTTACGACAGACCCTTCCTCAACATTGCACATGCATTGGTAAATGTGCATAATGGTAAGTGTTATGCGCCATCCTCTTGATGAAGGGATGTGCATCAAAATTGATGTTGTAGATGAGTGTATCCTCGAGTTCTGCAAGGATAACATCTCTAGAATTAAGGATAAAGAGCTTAAATTATCGTACTCCACCCTCCATTGTAAAAGCTCTTTCCTTAGAACTGAAAGAGCTACCCTAGTATCTGAGATATGCGTTCTTAATAGATGGAGGGAGATTACCAATTATTATATCGAATAAGCTAACTAAGGAAGAAGAAGAGAAAGTGCTCACAGTTGTGAACAAACGGATTAAAGCCATTACTTGGCAAATATCCGATATCAAGGGAATAAGCCCCAAAAATTATGATACACCACATTCACATGGAGGATGGAACGAGGCCAAGAGTAGACTGACAAAGGAGACATAATCCTAACATGAAGGAGGTTGTTAAGAAAGAAGTGATAAAACTCCTCGAAGCCAGAATTATCTATCTGATCTCAGATAGTGAATGGATTAGCCCAATACATTGTGTTCCCAAGAAAAGGGAAATGACAGTTTTGATCAACAAGGAAGGGGAGCTCATTCCAACAAGAACTGTGACCAGATGGAGAGTGTGCGTTGATTATCGTAAATTAAATGACACCATACGCAAAGATCATTTCCCACTTTCATTCATTCATCAAATGTTAGAAAGGATTGTGAGGTATTCTTATTATTGCTTTTTGGACGGTTACTCTGGGTACAACCAAATTGCAATATACCCCAGAGATCAAGAGAAGACATCTTTCACCTGTCTTTTTGGTATTTTTGCTTATCGCAGAATACCTTTTGGATTAAGTTGTGCCCTAGCAACGTTTCAATATTGCATGGAGTCTATCTTTTGAGAGATGAACGAGATGATTATAAAAATCTTCATGGATGACTTCTCTGTATTCGGAGACTCATTTGATCATTGTCTTGACAACCTAAACAAGGTATTGAAGAGATGTGAGGAAAAGAACATTGTGCTTAATTGGGAAAAGTGCCATTTTATGGTAGATGAAGGAATAGTCATAGTGCACAAGATTTTAGAGCTGATATGGAAGTAGATAGAGCTAAAACTGAAGCAATAGAGAAAATGGATGCACCAACCACCGTTAAAGGAGTTAGAGCATTTGTGGGTCATGCCGGATTTTACAGAAGATTCATCAAGAACTTTTCTCTAATCGCAAAGCCTCTAACAAATTTACTGGTTAAGGATGTATCCTTCAACTTCGATGAGCACTGCCTTAAGGCATTTGATTCTCTTAAGAAAGCTCTTATCACAGCTCTAGTGATGTCATCACCGGATTGGAAACTTCCATTCGAAATAATGTATGACGCAAGTGATCTAGCTTTGGGGTGTGTGCTTGGACAGAAGAAAGAGGGAAATCTCTATGTCATCTACTATGCTAGTAGAGTATTGACAGGAGCTCAACTCAATTATACAACCACAGAGAAAGAGATGCTTGTGGTTGTTTACGCATGTGACAAATTTAGACCGTACTTACTTGGTTTGAAAGTTATAATATACACTGACCATGCAGCTTTGAGATATCTTTTCTCAAAGCAAGATGCAAAACCTTGCTTGATATGCTGGATTTTGTTACTACAAGAATTTGACTTGTCTATTAAGGACAAGAAAGGAGCTGAAAATATTGTCATAGATCATCTCTCTAGGTTAGAGAAAAGCGACGACATAGAGATTGAAGGGAATATTCAAGAAGAGTTTCCGGAAGAAACTATTATGACAATGAGTAGAGTAGAAGCTCCCTGGTATGTGGATTATGCCAACTTTTTAGTTAGAGGAATTATTCCTACAGATCTGAGTTATCCCCAAAGAAAGAAATTTCTACGGGATCTTCGAATTTATGTCTGGGATGATCCTTACCTTTTTAAGAGGTGTAGTGATGGAGTTCTTCGACGTTGCATTGCTAGTTGGGAAGTAGCAAATAACACTTCCTACTTAGGTCATTATGGAGCTTTAAGATTAGCATCTCGAGTCTTTGAATGCAGTTTATATTGGCCTTTCATCTTCAAGGATGCACGTAGTTATGTTAAGTAGTGTGACCACCGCCAAAAAACGAGAAATATCTCAAAGAGGAATGAGATGTTGTTATCTGGAATTTTAGAGATTGAGCACTTTGACGTTTGGAGATTGGACTTCATGGGTCCTTTCCCAATATTATATGGTAACAAGTATATCTTGGTAGGAGCAGACTACGTTTCAAAGTGGTTAAAAGCTTTGGTGTCACCAACAAATGATGCTAGAGTAGTTATCCAATTTCTGAACAAGCTCTTTTCGAGATTTGGGGTGCCACGAGCAATAATCAGCAATGGTGGGTCACATTTTGGCAACAAGCAATTTGAAGTCCTACTTAAGAGATATGGGGTGATGCATAAGGTGGCAATACCTTATCATCCCCAAACTAGCAGACAAGTTGAGCTATCAAATCAAGAGCTCAAGAAAATCTTAGAAAAGATGGTTGGAATAGCAAAGAAGGATTGGTCAAACAAGCTCGATGATGCCTTATGGGCTTATCACATGGCATTTAGGACACTTAAAGGAATGTCGCCGTATAAGCTTGATTATAGCAAAGCATGCCATCTTCCAGTAGAGCTTGAGCATCGTGCATTTTAGGCCATTAAAACCCTTAATTATGATTACAAAAAGGTCGCAGAATGCAGAATCCTCCAACTTAAAGAGTTGGATGAAATGCGGGACTTGACATTTGAAAGCTCAAGGCTTTTCAAGGAATGGACCAAAGAAGACATGATGCCCACATTATCAAGAAAGATTTTAAAGAGGGGCAACATGTTCTTCTCTATAACTCGCGACTAAGACTCTTCCCATGGAAGCTCAAATCCAAGTGGAGCGATGCTTACCAAATTGTTAAAGTGTTCCCTTTTGGAGCACTTGATTTGAAAAATAGCGACGGGATAGTTTTTGAGTTAACAGCCAATGATACAAAATTTACATCCAAGAGGGCGATATTAATCGAGATGCGGAGGTGCAATCGATTAATATGCCATCCAGTGCTTGACCATTTGAAACAAAGTAAGGCTCTTTTACCTGCAGAGAATAAAGAACAGGATGTTTTGTGCTAAAAATATTCATATAGTCAGTGTCTTAGTTACTAGGAAGATCCCGATTGACATATGTCTCATCATTCTCCAGCGAGCACAAGAGACCTTGAGAATTGAGAGACGAGAAGAAAATTTCTTGAGACACTCTAGAGGAACATCAAAGAGTGCCTTCAAGAGGAGGATGAAAGATTTGAATTTTGTCCAAGGTGCGGAAAATTGGAACATGACGGAAAATGTAGCAAGAATAGCTTTAACTCGCAAATTGAGCGTACCGTGCTACTATGTCGCGATCCTATTAGGCTTAAAGCCAAAAAGATTACACGAAGAGGTAGTTCGTCATGGTATGCCATTCGTGAGTTGTGTGAATTGCGAACGTCCAAGTTGCACCTTTGACCCATGCGGATGGGGCATCTGGTTTTCAAGCTTTCTAGGAACGCAACGTAAATAAAAGCCAAAAAATTAGTCTAGCATATTTGTTTCTTTTGTGTGATCTTTTAGTTAGTGTTTATATATGTTTTATGTCGTATTTGAGGTTTGTACATATATGTTGCACGCCTAGGGATATGGTGCATGCCATGTTTTGTGAGTCAGAGAGAACTGGCGCACACCAATGAAGATTGCATATGCCAGCTTGTACAAAAAGAGGAAGTTGGCACACGCCAACGAACTTGGCATATGCCAGGTTTGGGTAGAATCAACTATAAAGTTCTCGGGTAGTCGAGTTTCTTCATAAGTTTTCAAATTCAAAAAATTCCCGCCGTCCGAAACTTCCAAATTTCACAAGCCCAATACTCATCATACCCCCATACTCCCAAACCATTTACCCATACTTTCAAAGGTCCAAAACAAGGTTTATGATAGCGGGTGATGAAGGATCTAGCCGGATTCCATGAGGAGACAAGAGGAAGTGAGCACGAAACCCTTCGCCTTCTCTATCAAGTTCTCCACTGTTAGACATCTGTGGCTGCTACAACACTCCCTTTGCAATCTTCCACAATTGGAAGAGAGAAAGGTATTAAGAATTCTCACAACTTAGTACCTTTAGTCATTTTACGAATAATTGGGAAGACATTTAAATAATAGGGGTAGATAGACAACTGAGGTCAGCTTTTAGGAAACTAAGGTAAAGGTAATTCGAGAACAGGGAGATTATGGCTAGGCAAGAATTGGTGTTAGAATTCTATTGCACGTTGCAGGTTTTAGTTAACAGACGATCATTTACTACACGTGTATGTGACACTGACTTTAGCGTGGATGAGAGTGAGTTTAACTGCCTGTTTAGCCTTGAGGCTGGACTAGGTACATTAGACTTCATGCCAGCTAGTCAGGTCCATCGGGCGTGGCATGAGATTACAAATTTTGAGCGATACGAGTTGGGGGCACCTAATGCGCTGATTAGAGAATCGTATTTAGGCATCCTCCATTGTTTTATGACTCTAACCATTAATGGTTAATAAGAAGAGTCTAAAGTCTTTCGATCTTAGTTGTATGCCATTGATTGCCTCCGCCATGATATTCCTTTTAGCACCTTTGCTATGATCTTCGACTACTTTGCTAGATCCATTAGCAATAGGGAACCTAAGTATCTGTACTTAGGTCATATTGTTTCCCACATTGCACGTCACCATTTTTCTAGGCAGTTTGTAGATTTCCGTGAAATGATTTTGGAGCCAGTACTGCTAGGCATCGAGAAGCTCCATATGAGCAAACTGATCTAGAAGACAATGATCGATGGAGTTGAGGTTGTCGAGTACAAGCCTTGGGAGGAGAGACAGGTAGTCCTGTTATGCCTTGAGGCACTAGGAAGGGTGCTAGCACAGAGAAAGGCACAGCAGGAGTAGGCAGGCCCGAGCTATCAGTACCAGGCCCAGTATGACAATGCAGGGCCAAGTCATCAGGTGCCTGACTCATAGTTAGAGATTCAATTTTTACATGACCAGTTGGCTGCAATGCAGGTATAGCTACATGGTCACGGAGAGCAGCTTCATGGATATGATGTGCAACTATAGGACTACGCAGTTAGCAATGCGACCAGATGGGATCGGCAGTACGATTATAATGCTTGCATGGAGGACGAGCTTAGAGCTCAGAGAGAGGAGTAGAGGGCATTCTATGCGGAGTCTAGAACTCATATGGAGGCACATCGGGTGTATATGGAGCAGCAGCGAGCGCACTCTGAGTGGATGTCCACCTGGACTGAGAACTTCAACAGCGGTTTCTTGTTCCCACCACCTCCTCCTCCAGCTTCTGATGATTGACAGGGAGCTCCTATTTCTTTAATTTTTTATTTTTCATTATTTTTTTTCTTTGTTTGTTTATTTTCTTGTATTTTGACTCTTTTTTTGTGTTGTGTGTTTGTAACTCATTTAATGATTATGTTATGCTACTAGACGGTGATCCTATTAGGCTTAAAGCCGTAAAGGTCACAAGAAGGTAGTCTACATAACAAATCATTATTGAGTTATTCTGTTGCATGTTTGTTTGTGTATATTTGTTTTAAGATTAGTTTTTCATATCTTTGGTAACTTGGTATGGAAGTGTTCCCATTTTGAGCTCTTCAGGGTTTAATTTCCCTGATGCTTCTTAACGTACTAGGTCATCGAAATAAAACTATCTCAACTTTGTTTTTCTGTTTGTGATTAGGTGCTTATTAGTATCTTAGACATCTTGAGGACAATGTGTCATTCAAGTATGGGGGAGGGTTCCTTCTCGGAATCTTCCTTTCAGGTTGTTTAGTATGTCAGCATGTTAGGTTGTTTTGTTTAGGTTTAAACTTGGTGTGAATTTTTCAAAAATTTGACCTCCCTCAAAAATTTCAAACTTGTGTTAGAATTTTATCATTTTCTTAGTTAGAAATTTAATTCGAGCACAAAGCCTAGGAATTGGGTAGAAATCTCGCACTATGTTGTTTAGATTAGTGGTTTCACTATGTAGACTAGACTAGAGGTTGATGAGTGTACCTTGTGAGTATTTGAGCCGAAGGAAGAGACACCCATCTCTATATTTTTCATGAGGTGCATACTAAGTTAGTTGATCGAGGCATCCTACTAATACTTATTGTAGTCTAGGTTGTTTGGAAGTTAGTGAGATGACGGGGGCATTCTTTGACATTAAGCCTAGAGCCTTAGAGACAAAATCCCGTATGTATCTGTTGTTTAAACCATTTGAGCCTAGTCTTTTCTTGATCGAAGATTAGGAAGTCGACTACAAACCTTATATCATCCATCTTCCTTACGTTTGATCATCCAATTCAAGGACTTATAGGTTGGTATGTGTATTGGGTTTAGTTGGTAGCTTGGGTTTCATTTGGTTTATATATGTTGGGATGTGGTAGTATGGCTGTGTTAGAAGCCGACTCTTTGCCTAGAACTTGCTAAGTTTGTATAGTTTGTGAATAAGTTCATGTGAAAAAAAAGAAATGAAAAAGAATGTGATATTAAATAAGGCATGTAGTCTAGGCAAGACTTGTGCTTCGCGGCCTTAGGAAATTGGGATATTTGAGGAGTGTGCTTATTTTTGTTATATATGTGAGGATGTTTAAATTAGACTAGTGATTAGTTACATTTGTGACATGTCCTCAGATTGGGTGGTTTAGCCATTATTCACATATTATACCTCACCTTTACCTTAAGCCCCATTACAACCTAATGAAAAGACCCCATGATCATTAGCAACTATTGCGACTTTTAGATAACGTTGAGTAGGACGTAGGATGCTTTGAGTACATTGACATGTATGCGAGTGATAGGAAGTTGACCATATAGATTATATGAGTGAAACACTTGTCTATCCTCGTGAGGTCAACCTTCTAGTGTCTTTTATGTAGAGTTAACACTTGTTTAAACAATTGAGTGCTGAGGTGCCGACTAGTTCGTTGTGCTTTGTGTTATGGATTGAAGAACTAACTTAGATTATGATTTTATTGTGATGTGAGTTGTGTTTTTGAGGGAAATTAAGTGTTGATCTACTCATGCTATGTCTTTTCCTTATTTTGTATTTGTTTGTTTGTATTTGATTTTGGTTCAAGTTGTCCGCATTTTGAGTTTTTGCTTAGGGACAAGCAAAGATTCAAGTGTGGGGGTGTGATGAGTGTCAAAAACACTCATTATTCATGTCCTTTTAGTAGATCGTTCTTAGTGTTTTAGGTTGATTTAGTTATGTTTAAGTTATCTTGGTGTTAGTTTTCGTTCATTGTATGTTTATGTTAAATTTATTATTTTTCATTAAGTTTGCTTTTTTTTAGGAGCATATTTGAGGAGAAGTGAAGGACGTTCGAGTTGACACGCGAAGGGTATGGATGCAAAAGAAGTCGCAATGCCAATGAGTGCTTATCACGAGAAGCTGGCGCACGCCATCCCTCTATGGCACACACCAAGTAGCCATTACTCAGATGACTATCCACTGAGACGGCCAAATGCACTTGAAGAGTGAAATTGCAAAGACCTGGCACACGCCACTTGAAGCTAGTGCACGCCAAACCAGACGGACATAAGTAAAATAAAGCTAAGTGTTGGACAAATAAATGGCAAGACTGACAAGGGTGACTTAGAGCTTTCTGAAGGAAAGGGGGACAATGGCTGACTCTTTTTCGATATTTTTAGGTTAGATATTTTAGTAGATAAGTTAGATTATATATTTAGTTTACTATTCCATTAGTTACTTAGTAGATATGCTAGTTTTGCTTTGTAAAGTAAAAGAGGACGAATTGGACCAAAGGAGACATTAACTTTGGTCCAAAAATAGATGTAAATATTGGTCTTTGGTAGAAGAATGTAGACTTGAAGAGGGGGAGCTTGGAGTCTTGATAAGTCTCCATCCTTTTTACTCTTTGTCTATGTTAATACTTTGTGTTTATATAAATATGTATGAGTAGTTTGCTGTGAGTTTTGTACCTTAATACCTTATATGTAGCCACAATTTAGAGGGGTTAATATGTGTAGGAACATGTTCTTATTAACGAACTTCATGCCATGCTTTGACTTGTTTGATCACCAAGTTATTGTACTTAGTCAAATCTTGAGACCGAAAGGAGATAGGTTTGATAGAAATGTTAGCTTGATGATCTGTTGCTTTGATAGAATAGAAATCTTCCTTAGTTATTGATTGTGCTTTGAGTGATATGCATAGTTGGTTCTTGATTGAGTTTAGTTTGTTGGTGGGGTCGAAAGAACATATCTAACCTTCTAAGCTTGGTTAAGGGTCAATTTAGATCTTTCTAGTACAAAAGTATAGATTGATTACCTTTGAAACACTCGTACCATATCACATGCTTTGTATACCCCCTGAATCACTTGGTTATATTGGTTTTTAAGATACTTAGCTCGCTTTTAGCTTTTTAGATCACGTGAGTTCAACTACAAACTTCATAATCTGATCCTAGTTAAGTAAGTAAACCCTAGAGTAGGCCTAACACATCAATCTCTGTGGATCAACAACCCTACTTACTATATTTACAATTTGCTGCAACTCTGCTGCTGAAGCACTGGCGCATGCCATTCTTATTGGAGCATGCCAGGTTTGTTAGTCTATCAGCTTTTTGTTTAAGCCAGGTGCATTGGCATATGTTAGAGCTTCGTGTTGGTCTAGGGGTGGCGCACGCCACCCATTTCTGGCGTACGCTAGGAAGATCTAACAAATGACTGATCATCTATTATCAAGTAGAATTACAGTAGAATATTTACCGAGGAACAACAACACCTCCGTCATGTCTACTCTTCCTAACCTACCCCACTATAGGTTGAGTCCAATTGAGAATCAAGTCCTCCGCGAGCAAGTGCAACACTTGCTCAAGAAAGGGTTCATCAAAGAAAGCTTGAGCCCTTGTGGTGTGCCTACCCCCTAGTCCCAAAAAAAGATGGCACTTGGAGAATGTGGGTGGATAGTAGGGCAATAAACAAGATAACTATTGGCTATCGGTTCCTTATTGTGTGACTTAGTGACATGCTAGACAACCTAAATGGCTCCACCATTTTTTCAAAGGTTGATCTAAGGAGTGGATACCATTAGATATATATCCATCCAGCGGATGAGTGGAAAATGGTGTTCAAAACAAGAGGCGGCCTCTATGAATGGCCTATGATGCCCTTTGGACTCTCTAATGCTCTGAGCACCTTTATGTGGTTAATGCATCAAGTCATGAAGCTATTCTTGGACAAGTTCATAGTAGTCTACTTCGATGACATTCTCATGTATAGCCAGACCGACTCTGATCATTTGTAGCATTTGCGAGAAATCTTTGGTGCTTTAAGTGAGAACAAGCTATTGATCAACTTGAAGAAGTGCATATTTTGGTAATCTAAGTTGCTCTTCCTCAGCTTCGTGGTGGGAAGAGAGGGGATTCAAGTTGATGAGTCAAAGGTTGATGCCATACAAAAGTGGTCAACTCCAATCAATTTAAGCCAAGTCTGAAGCTTCTTAGGACTTACTTCACTTTACAGGAGATTCATCAAGGGTTTCAATATGATCGTAACACCCCTAACGTCCTTGTTGAAGAAGGGAGTCCCCTTTGATTGGGGCAAGGAAGTGGAGAGCGCATTCAACCTATTGAAGGATAGATTAAGCTCCACACCTGTTCTTGTGTTATCAAAGTTCAATAAGCTCTTCGAGATGGATGTGGATGCCTTAGGTGTGGGCATAAGAGTTATCCTCTATCAGGAGAAGAAGCCGGTTGCATTTTTTAGTGAGAAATTGAGTGAATATAGGCAATCATGGTCCACGTATGAACAAGAATTTTATGCACTCTTCTGAGCACTCAAGACTTGGGAGCATTACCTCATTGGTAAGGAATTCATCCTCTTTACTAACCACAAGGCACTTAAATTCCTACATGATCAGTCTAAGTTTACGAGTCATATGCATGTATGTTGGGCTTCTTATTTGCAAAAGTTCCCCTTTAAGGTAACACACAAGAGTGGTGCACAAAACATAGTTGTGGATGCCTTAAGCCGTAGGGTTGCTTTGTTGATTGAGCTGAGGAGTAGTGTGACTTTGTTTGATAGCTTGAAGGAGTTGTACAAAGAAGACATTGATTTTGGAGATATTTGGAAAAAGTGTATGGAGGGAAAGGGATACGAAGAATTTTATGTGCACGATGGATTTCTAATGAAGGAAAATCAATTATGCATCCCGGACACTTCTTTACGTGATCAACTTGTATGGTAGTTGCATGGTGGTGAATTGGTGGCTCATCTAGGTCAGGATAAGACCTTGGCATCAGTGTCTGATTGCTTCTATTGGCCAAGATTGAGAAAAGATGTGGCAAGAAATGTGAAGCATTGCTGAGTGTGCTAGGAGAAGAAGGGTGGCAAGAACATTTCTAGCCTATATACACTGTTGCCTATATCAAAAATAATTTGGGAGGACATGAGCATGGACTTTGTTCTTAGCTTGCCTCGAATCCCTCGTGGCATTGATTCCATTTTTGTTGTGGTTGAAAGATTATCCAAGATAGTGTACTTCATACCGTGCAAGAAAACCTCGGATGCACATGGTGTTGTACGTCTTTTCTTCCAAGAGGTTGTCAAGCTGCATGGAGTGCCTAAGAGCATTGTATCGGATCGTGATGTGAAGTTTTTGACAATGTTTTAGAAGACTTTGTGGCTCTATTCGATGCTACCTTGAAGTACAGCTCCATCGACACCCTCAAATGGATGGCCAGACCGAGGCAACTAATAACTCTTTTGGCAGCCTATTTTGGAGTTTATGCCACAAGAAGCAAAGGCAATGGGACTTAGCTCTTCCTGTTCAGAGTTCACAAACAATGGAGCTGTGCATCGATCTATCAGATATTCTTCTTTTGCTCTTGTCTACATCAAAGTGCCGAATCATTTGGTAGACATCACTTCCATTAGCCAGCCAAGCTAAGCCAATCATTTAGTAATTACCTTTGCTGAGTATGTGCAAGAGGTCTTAGAGGTAGTAAAGAAGAGGCTCGCTTCTACTTATGCAAAGGAAAAGGCATGAGTTGATAAGCATCAAAGAATTTAGATCTTCTAACTTGGGGAGAAAGTCGTGGTATACTTCAGGAAAGAATGCATGCCTGCACCTTGGAGGAAAGTTGCAAGTGATGAGTGTGAAAAACACTCATTATTCGTGTCCTTTTAGCAGGTTAATCTTAGTGTTTTAGGTTAATTTATTTGCATTTTAGTTGTCATAGTGTTAGGTTTTGTTCATTGTGTGTTTTGTAGAGTTTATCATTTTTCATTGAGTTTGCTTGTTTTTAGGAGCATATTTGAGGAGTAGTAGAGGACGATCGAGCGAAAACACAAAGTCAAGGATAAGAGAAAAGTTGTGAAGGCAAGGAGCACAAAGCATGGGTAGCTGGCACACGCCAGGTATAGAGCTGACATAATGCAAGTGGCTGATTGGAGTGTTAGACTTTGGAGGATTAAAGCAAGCCGGCCATTTAATGTTTATGATGATTAGAAAACATAAATGGCAGGGATTTTAGATATTTTCTTAGGATATTTTGTTTGTTAACTATTAAACTTACTTTTTAGTTTTGTCTTTAGTTATATATAAGTAGAAAATATCTAAGTGTTAATAATATATTAGTTTTAGACAAAAAGTTAGAGAAGAAAACCGAATATTTTCCTCTGTATGGACGTGGGATTGAAGGCAAGAAAGCTTGAAGATCTTGCCTAAGCTTTCTTACCTTTACTCTTTCCTTATATTAATAAATATGTACGTTATTTATATAAGCATGTGTAAGTAGTTTTTTTGTGAGTTTGGTGCCTTGTTACCTTGCTTGTAGCTACTGTTTTGAGGGTTGAATATGTTTAGAAATGTGTTCTTATTAACATGCTTCATAACTTGAGACCAAAATTAGATAAAATTGATGGAAAGGTTAGTTTGATGATGAGTACTCTTGCTAGGAGGGAAATCTTCCTTGGTGACCTACTTATTATCCACTGAGTGATGCTTATAGTTGGTGTTTTGCTAGATTAGATGGTTGGTGGAGTTGAAAAAATATATCTAGCCATTCTAAGCCTAGTTAATGATCGATTTAGACTCTTCTAGTACAAAAGCATAGATTAGTTGCCTTAGAACCACTCGGACCATATCACATACTCAATAAACCCCCTGATTCTCATGGTTATGTTGCTAATTTAGGTACCTTACTCATTTTAGTATCCTAAGTTGTTATTTTTAGTAAGTAGTACATTAGTAAACTAATAGCTTAAGTTTGTGATCTTTCTATTTGTAGATTAGACTAAAGAACGAGTGTGTAATCAACCAAACTTCATAATTTGATCCTAGACTAGTAAGTTAACCAAAAAGCTGGCCTAAAAACTCAGTCCTTGTAGGACGACTTTCCCAACTTACTCTTATTACAATCTGACTGCTACAACCTGTTGCACACCAGCTTTATTGGCGCATGCCAGGTGTGCTCGAGCGAGGGAGTTGGCGCACGCCAACGACACTGGGTGCATGCCAGCCCAGCTAGGGCTTTAGTATACCTTTAATACCATTTAAACTAGCATTAGTAGTTAGTCACATTCAATTGGTATCGTTGCCAGGGATTGAGATTTAGACGCTCAATTTGGTTTACGAACTTGGATTAGGATATTTTTGTTTACTTTTTAACCAAGTGACTTATCTTGCTTGACAAGTTTCATGCATGTCCTTCACCTATTCCACTAGTAATTCTCTGTTGGAAATTGAAGTGGATATAGCACAGTTTGAAAGGTCATTGCAAAGAGAGAGACGAGAGAAAGAAAGAATGGACCAAAGGCAAAAAGGTCAAGGGACTGGAGTTTCTGCCCCTCAAAGGTCTCTAATGGACCATAGAAGGATAACATATGAAGGAGCGTTAACTAAAATACAATGGCCAGCTATTGAAGCCAATCACTTTGAAATTAAGCCAGCCGTGATTCATATGCGTCAAGCTTTAGGTCAGTTCTATGGATTGCCTAATGAAGACCCAAATGAACATCTTGGAAACTTCATGGAATTAGCTGATAACTTTAAGTATCCTGGAGCATCCAATGATGCTGTAAAGATTAGAATGTTTCCATACAGGTTAAGGGACAAAGATAAACTTTGGTATAAGCAACTCAAAGGTACTCTAATAACCACATGGGAGCAATTGTCAAATACTTTTCTTAACAAATATTTCCCATACTCAAAGACTAACAAGCTTGTTAAGGAGATCACCAACTTCGAATAAATTGAAGGTGATTCTTTGAGAGAAATTTGGGAAAGATTCAAGGATTTGCAATGAAGTTACCCGCACCATGGCTTATCGGAGGAGTCTTTGCTCAAAACTTTCTATTTTAGCCTTTTACCAATAACTATGGGAACTGTTGATTCTGATTCTAATGGAAATTTCCTGAGAAAGAAAAGGGGTGAAGCCTACCATATTATGGAAGAGTTGGCAGCAACAAACATGATAATAAGAGAAAAAACAACCCATCTGAAAGTTAAAGGAGATAACTGAGTGAAGCGAGAAAAGAGGAATGATTGAACTTGATGCTTCCTCATTCTTTCAAGCTCAATTGGGTTTAATGGCAAAGCAATTGCATGATTTGACCCTAAACAAAGTTAATGCTATTATTGTACAACAAAATTGTGAAGCCTGTGGAAACATTGGCTACGAGATTAGTCAATGTAACATGATGAACCAACCTACAGAGCAAGTCAATTTTGTTAGTGGTGAAGGACAAGGAGGAAACTGAATAGGAAATAATCCATATTCTTCGACTTACAATCTTGGACGGAGAAATCATCCTAACTTCTCATGGAAAGAATGAAACAATGATGATAGTATGGCAATCGTTCCTAATAAAGGATTACCTTTACGTGTCCCACAACAAGGATAACCACCTGGTTTTCAACCACGTGGATTTTTGGGAGAAAGAATAGGAGCCCTTGAGGAGAGATTTGACAAGATGGAGAAGTTCATCTAACAAACTGAAGAATCATCCAACAACCAAAGCTAAATATTGAAGGTATTAGCGGCCCAAGAAGCAAGGCAGAATAATTTGGAACAATTTCTAAAAGGGAAAGCGACTGCCATACGAAACATGGAAGTACAACTTGGGGAAATTGCCAAGACAAATGCCCAAAGAGCATCTGACTCTCTCCCAAGTTCTACCGAAGCAAATCCTAGAGGCTACATTAATAAAATCTCTTTGAGAAGTGGCAAGGAATTAGCATCTCAAGCAGTCAAGGAGAAAGCTAAGAAGAGTGAAGTAGTTAACCCTAACCAAGATAATGGTGAAGAAGTTCTGAAAGACAAGGGGGAAGAAGTTTTGAATAAGAAAGTCATGTAAGAAGAAGTTGCAGAGGAAGAAGAAGTGTACGTACCACCACCACCACCAATGGTCCCCATTCTACCATATCCTCAGAGGGTAAAGAGAAAGTCGAGGATGAATGAGAAATTTCTCCACTTCATGGAGAAAATAAAGAACGTTCAAATAGTGTCTCTTTCGTGGAAGTTTCACACTATGCTAAGTTTCTAAAAGAACTCGTCATAAAGAAGAGGAAGTGGGAAGATGGAGAGATGGTCGCCCTCACGGCAGATTATAGCTCTCTAATTTCAAAGAATCTTCTAATGAAGCTACAAGATCCAGGGAGTTTTATAATTCCCTATTTCATTGGGGAAACTGAGTTTCCAAAATGTCTGTGTGATTTAGGCGTAAGTATCAACTTGATGCCTTTGTCTACATTTCAAAAACTAGGTTTGTGTGAAGTTAAGCCAATTTCAATGCTTCTCCAGTTGGCAGACCAAACTATTAAGAATCCATTCAGTGTGGTTGAGAATGTCCTGATAAAGATTGACAAGTTCATCTTCCCAGTTTACTTTGTGGTTCTGGATTTCTCTGAGGACAAGAACTGTCCACTAATTTTTGGCAAACCCTTCCTCAACACAGCACATGCATTGGTAGATATGCATAATGGTAAATTGGTACTCCGAATTAGAGATGAGAAGGTTGAGTTTAACATGACAAGTGTTATGCACCATCCTCTTGATGAAGGGATGTGCATGAAAATTGATGTTGCAGATGAGTGTGTCCTCGAGTTCTGCAAGAAACATATCTCTAGAATTGAGGATAAAGAACAAGAGAAAGAAGAAAAGGATATTGTGGAAGAAGTAAAGGAGGAAGTTGACAAGAAAGGTCTACTTGAGGAGCTCGAACTTCATTGGAAATATTGGACTCCACCATCAATTGTGAAGGCTCCATCCTTAGAATTAAAAGAGCTACCCTCGCATCTGAGATATGCATTCTTAATTGATGGAGGGAGATTACCAATTATTATATCAAACAACCTAACTAAGGAGGAAGAAGAGAAAGTGGTAACAATTGTGAACAGGTGGATTAAGGCAATTGCTTGGCAAATATCCGATATCAAGGGGACAAGCCCAAAAATTGTGATGCACCATATTCACATAGAGGATGGAGCAAGGCCGATAGTAGCCAAAAAAGGAGGCTAAATCCTAATATGAAGAAGGTTGTGAAGAAAGAAATGATCAAACTCCACGAAGCTAGAATTATTTATCCAATTTTGGATAGTGAGTAGGTTAGCCCGATCTATTGTGTTCCAAAAAAAGGGGAATGACAGTTGTGATCAATAAGGAAGGGGAGCTTATTCCAACAAGAACTGTGACTAGATGGAGAGTGTACGTTGATTATCATAAATTGAATGATGCCACACAAAAAGATCATTTCCTACTTCTATTCATTGATCAAATGTTGGAAAGGATAGCGGGGTATTCTTATTATTGCTTTTTGGATGGGTACTCAGGGTACAACCAAATTGTAATATACCCCAGAGATCAAGAGAATATGTCTTTCACCTATCTTTTTGGTATTTTTGCATATCGTAGAATGCCTTTTTGATTAAGTTGTGCCCCAGCAACATTCCAACATTGCATGGAGTCTATCTTCTAGGAGATGAATGAGAAGATTATGGAAATTTTCATGGATGACTTTTCTGTATTTGGAGACTCATTTGATCATTGTCCGGACAATCTTGATAAGGTATTGGAGAGATGTGAGGAAAAGAATCTTGTCCTCAACTGGGAAAAGTGTCATTTTATGGTAAACGAAGGGATAGTACTTGGGCACAAGATTTCTAGAGCTAGAATAGAAGTTGACAAGGCAAAGACAGGGGCGATAGGAAAGATGAATGCACCAACCACATTTAAAGGAGTAAGAACCTTTCTAGGTCATGTAGGGTTTTACGGAAGGTTCATTAAGAACATCTCTCTAATCGCAAAGCCTTTAACAAACTTACTAGTAAAGGACGTGTCCTTCAACTTTGATGGACAATACAAGAAGGCATTTGATGCTCTCAAGAGGGCACTTGTCATAGTTGCGGTTATTTCTGATGAGTGTCAAAATCACACATTATTCGTGTATATTTTAGTGTAGTTTTAGCTTTGTAATTAATTATTTTCTTATGTTTTCTTTGTATAAATCTTGTAATTATACATTTTGTTCTTTTATCGTGATCTTTTGTTGTTTTTATGTTTTATTTATTTTTAGAAGCTTCATGGACCAAAATTGATGAATGCACGACCAAGACGACGAATGCACGACCAAGATGACGAGGAAGCGAGCAAGATGGATTCGACAAAGCAAACAAGGCAAGATGGCTTAAGCTAACCAAGCATGACCAAGCATGACAAGGCAAGGGGGAGGAAGTCAATCCACTTGGCTTGCTCCACCCAAAAATTCTGTTTCATGCATTGGAGGGCGCCAACGTGTTGGAGGGCGCCAATGGTTACGTTAGCTTGGACCTCTGGCAATAAAAAAATTCATAACTTCCTCATACGAAGTCAGATTGAGGCACCGTCAATGGCATTGGAAAGAAGACATCCTTATATATAATCTGACCAATGGTAATATTTTAGTTCTGAGTCTAAAGGATCCAAATTTCAAGAATGGTAGACATCATTGCAGCTAGAATGGAGTGCAACCACTTTAGTGACAAAAGCATGACAAATTGATGACCAAGCATTGAAGGGCGCCAATAGATTGGCGTGCACTAACCCTCCAGACTGTGGCAAGCATTGGAGGGCACCAATCTTCATGTATTTGAGGGCGCCAATGTGTTGGAGGGCGCCAATGCTTGCTTTGGTGGATAGTTGGCCGAGACTTTAAGGGAACAAGGATTGATCATGGCATTTTAACTCTTGCTTGCTAAGTCTTAAAGCCATTTAACTTACTCCTAAAGCAAGAGACATCTTTGGAGGAGTTGGTTAGATATTTGGAAAGAATTAATTTGTTAAGTTAGTTTTGGATTGTAATATGACAAAAACTTAATTAGTTAGTTAAGTAAGAGAAGAGAAGACAAGAGAAGGCAGCCGTGAGTGTGTGGAGAAAAAATAAAGGAAAGAAAGAAAAGAAAGAGAGAAAGAGAGGAGGAGAGGAGGCCATAGCAAATGAAGAAGAGAAAGAAGAAGAAAAAGAAGCTAAGACAAAAACCAAGCTTATGCTTGGACTTGTAACACCTTCCTTACCTTTCACTATTTCAATTCTTTTTGCTTTGTTCTTGTAATATATATGTTGTTGTTTGTTTTCTTGTAAATATGTGTGAGTAGTTTAATTTGTGGTGTGATGCCTTGATCATTAAATAAGCTTATGGTTTAAAAGGGGGTAAAAATGATAAGGTGCATGTTCTAGTTAAAAGACTTAAAGCTTAGTCTAATTTGGCCACCTAGAACTATGAACATAATCGAGTCTTGATCTTCTAGAGGAGAAAGACTTGATTGAAAAATTAATTAGTTGATCCGTTGCCTTGTAAGATGAGGATTTTCTTGGTAATTGGTTGTCCTAAAGGGTGATACTTATAGTTGATGTTTAGCTAGGATTTTGTGTCTTGATGATTGCAAGGGCACGTCGAGTTCACTTGGTCCTAGCTAAGTATTAACTTAGACTAATTTAGCGTGAGAGCATAGATTAATTGCCTTGAAACCCTCGGACCATGTCATGAACTTAAAAAACCCCACGAACCATTTTGTTTGTTTAAGTGATTTTTGGTATCATATCATTTTAGTTTTATTTGCTAAATTTGCTTGTCTTTATATTTGTGTTGTTGTTGTTCTTGAGTTGTTATTTTGAGCTTGTTGTGTGTTAAGTTACCAAACCATTAAATCCAAACCAAAGTTCCTAAAATATAGTAAGTAAGCCGAGTAAGGCATTTACTTAATCCTCGTGGGATCGACAACCCTAGTTCATAAAACTATATTGCGATGGTGGTTGGAGGTGTTTCATGATGCCGAAGACCACTCTAATCAATTTCATCACCAAACTAGAAGCTTCCATTCAAATTGATGTGTGACACAAGTGATCTCGCTTTGGGTTGTGTGTTAGGAAAGAAGAAAGAGGGAAAGCTCCATGTAATCTACTACGCAAGTAGAGTACTGGTAGGAGATCAACTCAATTATACAACCACAGAGAAGGAGATGCTTGCAGTTGTTTATGCGTGTGACAAATTCTGGTTGTACTTGCTTTGGTCGAAAGTGGTAATCTATACTGACCATGCAGCTTTGAGATATTTATTCTCAAAGTAAGATGCCAAGCCTTGCTTGATGCGTTGGATTTTGTTACTCCAAGAATTCGACTTGTCCATCAAGGATAAGAAAAGAGCAGAAAATATTGTCGTAGATCATCTATCTAGGTTAGAGAAAAATGATGGGAAAGAGAAGGACAGAAGGATCCAAGAAGAGTTTCCGGATGAAACTCTTATGTCAATTACTAGTGTAGAAGCAAGACTCCTGGTATGCAGATTTTGCCAACTTTTTAGTTGGAGAAATCATTCCTACAGACTTAAGTTATCCCCAAAAGAAGAAGTTTCTAAGGGATGTTTAGATGTACGTGTGGGATGATCCTTACCTCTTTAAAAGGTTTAGTGATGGGATGCTTCGATAGTGCATTGCCAGTTGGGAAGTAGCAAATATTCTTGAGCAATGCCATAACACTCCATACTCAGGTCATTATGGACCAACTAGAACTGCATCATGAGTCTTTGAATGCAGATTCTATTGGCCTTTTATCTTCAAGGATGTACGTACTTATGTTGAGCAGTATGACCACTACCAAAGAACAGGAAACATCTCAAAGAGGAATGAGATGCCTTTATCTAGAATTTTAGAGATTGAGCTCTGTGATGTTTGGGGATTGGACTTCATGGGACCTTTCCCCACATCCTATGGCAACAAGTATATCTTCGTAGGGGTAGACTATATTTCAAAGTGGGTAAAAGCTTTGGCGTCACCGATAAATTATGATCGAGTAGTTATCCAATTTCTTAAGAAACTTTTCTTGAGATTTGGAGTGCCACGAGCAATAATTAGCGATAGTGGGTCACACTTCTAGAATAGGCAATTCAAGGTCCTGCTAAAGAGATATGGGGTAACGTACAAGGTGGCAACACCTTATTATCCCCAAACTAGTAGAGAAGAACCTGATGCCCTTCCTTGAAATCTTTCTTAATAATGTGGGCATCATTTCTTCTCTTAGTCCTTTTAAAGTCTTGAGCTCTCAAATGCCAAGTCTCGCATTTTATCAAACTCTTTAAGTTGGAGAATTCTGTGCTCTTTGGCCTTTTTGTAATCGTAATTAAGGGTCTTAATAGCCCAAAATGCATGATGCTCAAGCTCTACTGGAAGATGGCATGCTTTGCCATAAACAAGCCTATAAGGCGACATTCCTATTGGTGTTCTGAATATCGTGCGATAAGCCCATAAGGCATCATCAAGCTTGTTCGACCAATCCTTCCTTGCTGTATCGACCTTATTTTCCAAGATTTTCTTGAGCTCTTGATTTGAAAGCTCAACCTATAATTCATGACTAAGACTTTTCCCAGGGAAGCTTAAATCCAAGTGGAGTGAATACCAGATTGTCAAAGTGTTCTCTTTTGGGGCACTTGATTTGCAAGATAGCAAGGGGGTAGTCTTTAGAGTCAACGGCCAAACGATACAAAATCTACATTGGAGGGAGCAACATTAATCAAGATGCGGAGGTACAATCGGTTAATGTGCCATCCAGTGCATGAACAATTGGAACAAAGTCAATCTAACGCCTCTTTTACCTACTGAGAATAAAGAACATGATGTTTTGTGCTAAGTATATTTATTTAGTGAGTTTCTTAGTTTCCAAAAAAATCCTAATAGACGTTTGCCTCATCATTCTTTACCACGATGACGATTGTAGCAAGAATTGCACTAACTCACAAAATGAGTGTACTGTACTACTACATCACGACCCTATTAAGCTTAAAGCCGAAAAGGTTGCGCAGAGAGGTAGTTTGTCATGGTACGCCATTCATGAGTTATGTGAATTGCAAATGTCAAAATTGCACATGTGATCCATAAGAATGGGGCATCTGGTTTTCAAGCTTTCCAGGAACGCAGCATATATAAAAGCCAAAAAATTAGAATAGCATGTTTTGTTTCTTATGTGTGATCTTTTAGTTTGTATGTTTGTATCATAAGTATGAATTTTGAGTGATTTGAACATAGTTGGTCTACGCCATAGATAGCTGGCATACACCATTGTTTTTGAAAAAAAAGAAAAACGGAAGGAATGGCTCATGCCAAAAGTCAGGTGCGCGAATATTCCAACAAAGTGGTGCATGCCTAAGGGGCTGGCGTATGCCATGATTGCAAAAATAAAGAGGCAGGCGTACGCCAATTAACTTGGCATATGCCAATGCAAAAAGGCTGGCACACACCAATGTACCTCGTGTACGCCTGGTTCGGACAGAACAGAATATAATCCTCTTGGGCGAGTACTATTCTACATAAATTTTAAATCTAAAAAGTTCTCACCACCAGAAACTTCAATTCTGAACAAGCCCAACCTTTCTTGACCTTTTCCTCACAATACCCAACATTTGAAACACAATTCCAATGGCAGACGGAGAAGAATCTAGCCGCACAACCCGAAGAAACCATGGAAAATGCCCGCAGAGGAATTCACCACCTAGCCACCCACTCCTCGACATCCATGAGTGCTATGACACTCCCTTTGCAATCTTTCATGAATGGGAGGGAGAGAGGTATCAGCGATTCTCCAGTCTTTCTACTCTGAGTCATTTTAAAATAGATTGGAATGATATGAATAGATTAGGAGTAGCGAATGAATTGACTGAAGATTTTGATAAGATGGGATGGGGATATTTTAGAGAGGGAAGCGTGATGGCTAGGAGAGACCTCTCATTAGAGTTCTATTGCACTTTGCAGGTTGAGAACAATAAAGGTTCATTTACTGCACATCTATTTGACACAAACTTTAGTATGAAATTATGGGCTTTGATCGATATGAGTCGGGGAAGGTGCCTAGTGCCCTTATCAGGGAACCACATCTAGGCATCCTCTATTGCTTTATGACATTGACCTTTGGTGGTCAATTTGAGGAGTCAAAGGTATACCGCTCATAGTTTTATGCCATTTATTGCTTGTATTATGATGTGCCTTTTAGTACGTATGCTATAGTTATGGACTATTTTGTGCGTATGATTACTGATAGACCAAAGACTAATTTTTTAGGCCATATTATCTCCTGCATTACACATCACTTTTTCTCTGAGAAGTTTGTAGCTTTCAAGGGAATGATTAGTGAGCCAGTTACACTAAACATTTAGAAGCTCCACTATAGCAAGCTGATCAAGAGGACAATGAGAAACTGAGAGGAGATTGTTGAGTACAAGCCCTGGGAGAGAGGAGGGCAGTCCATGATCACCTTAGAGTGCCTATGTAGATGCCTATGCTCAAGCAAAGAGAGGAGGAATAGGTCCAGAAGGGTCAGGGTCATCATGACTAGTTTGTTGTGATGCAGATGCACCTACATAATTTGACTGAGCATAATGCTCGAATAGAAGAGCAGCAAAGAGAGATGTTCGAGGCACAGCATGCACATTATGCAGAGATGAGAGCACATATGTAGTGGATGCACATCTGGGCTGAGAACTTTAGCAACGGTTTCTCATTTCCTCCACCTCCTACCACAGATGATTGACAATGAGCTTCTTTTCCCTTGAACTTTTAGTTTTATTTTGTTTGTTTGCTTGTCTTTGTTTTTGATTGCTTGCATGATTATGTGTTTGCTTTTGTATTTGATTATTTGTGTTGTTTGCATGTGATTAGGTATTTATTAGTATCTTAGACACCTTGAGGACAGTGTGTCGTTCAAGTGTGGGGGAGAGTTCCTTCTAGGAATCTACCTTTTAGGTTTTTTTTAGTCTTGTTTAGGATGTTTAAACTTGTTTAGTATGTTAGGTTATCTTGTCTAGGTTTAGACTTGGCATGAATTTTTCAAAAATTTGACCCCCCTCAAAAATTTTCAACTTGTGTTAGAATTTTATCAAACTCTTAGTTAAGGATTTAATTCAAGCGCAAAGCCTATGAACTGGTAGTAACCTCGCACTTTGTTGCTTAGATTAGTAGTCTCACTATATAGACTAGACTAGAGGGTTGAAGAGTGCACCGTGTGAGGACTTGAGTTAAAGGAAGAGACACTAGTCTCTTTATTTTTTATGAGATGCATACTAGAGTCAGTTGATCGAGGTATCCTACTAGTACTTATTATAGTCTAGGTTGTGTGGAAGTTAGTGAAAAGATGGGGGTATTTGTTGACATTGAGCCTAGAGCCTTAGAGCCAAAAATCATTCATATATATCCATTGTTTTAACCCATTGAGCCTAGCTTTTTCTTGATCTTAGATGAGGAAGCCAACTACAAACCTTATATCAACCATCTTCCATACCTTTGGTCATCCGATCCGAGGACATATAGGTTTGCACATATGGGAACGATTTGTATTGGATTTAGTTGGTAGCTTAGACTTAATTTGGGTATGTTTTTTGGGATGTTGTAGTTATGGCCATGTTAGAAGCTGAGTTTTTGCCTAGAACATGCTAAGTTTGTATAGTTTGTTGAAGTTTGTGAATAAGTGTTGTTTATATATATAAAAGAAAAGAAAAGAAAAGAAAAAGAATTGAAAAAGAGTGTGAATTTGAATAAGGCTTGCTTTCTAGGAAAACTTGTGCTTCTTGGTCTTAGGACATTAGGATACTTGGGGAGTGTAAATGTGATATTTGTGAGGATGTTTAGATTATACGAGTGATTAGTTATATTTGTGACATGTCCTCAAATTGGGTGGTTTAGCTACTATCCATATATTTTACCTCACCTTGACCCTAAGCCCCATTACAGCCTGATGTAAAGTCTCCCGATCATTGATAACCATTTTGACTTTTAGATAGCACTGAGTAGGATGTAGGATGCTTTGAGATATATTGACCTGTATGCGACTAATAGGAAGTTGACCCCACTTATCATATGAGTGAAACACTGTTCTATCCTCGAGAGTTCAACCTTCTAGTGTCTTTTATATAGAGTTGACACTTGTTTAAATAATTAAGTGTTTAGGTGTCTACAAGTTTGTTGTGCTTTGTATTTTGAAATGATGAACTAACTTAGTTTATGATATTATTGTGATGTAAGCTGATGTTTTTTAGGGAAGTTAAGTTTTGAGCTAGTCATGCCAAGTCTTTACCTCGTTATGTGTTTGTTTGTTCTTATTTGATTTTTGTTTTGGTTGTGTCTGCATTTTAAGTTTTGCTTGGGGACAAGCAAAGATCCAAGTGTGAGGGTGTGATGAGTGTGAAAAATACTCATTATTCATGTCCTTTTATTAGGTTGTTCTTAGTGTTTTAAGTTGATTTATTTTCATTTTAGTTGTCATAGTGTTAGTTTTCGTTCATTGTGTGTTTTTTAGAGTTTATCGTTTTTCATTGAGTTTGCTTGTGTTTAGGAGCATATTTCAGGAGTAGTGGAGGACGATCGAGCAGACACACGAAGGCAAGGACAAGAGGGAAGTTGTGAAGGCAAGGAGTGCAAAGCACACGTAGCTGGCGCACGCCAAGGGACATGGTGCATGCCAGGGACCTATCACACAAACGACCATACACGTAGATGACCAGGCACACATAAAGAGGGAGGAAACATGAAGATCTAGCATACGCTAGGTGTCATTAGCGTACGCCAGGTACAGAGCTAACACAATACAAATGGCTGATTGAAGTACTGGATTTTGGAGGATTAAAGCAAGTCGGCCATTTAATGTTTGTGATGATTAGAAAACATAAATGACAGGAATTTTAGATATTTTCTTAGGATATTTTGTTTGTTAACTATTAAACTTAGTTTTTAGTTTTGTCTTTAGTTATATATAAGTAGAAAATATCTAAGTGTTAGTAATATATTAGTTTGAGACAAAAAGTTAGAGAAGAAAACCAGATATTTTCCTCTATATGGACGTGGGATTAAAGGCAAGAAAGTTTGAAGATCTTGGCTAAGCTTTCTTACCTTTACTCTTTCCTTATGTTAATAAATATGCATGTTGTTTATATAAGCATGTATGAGTAGTTTTTCTGTGAGTTTGGTGCCTTGTTACCATGCATGTAGCCACTGTTTTGAGGGTTGAATATGTTTAGAAATGTGTTCTTATTAATGTGCTTCATACCATGCTTAGACTTGCTTGATCATCAAGCCTTTGTGCTTAGTCATAACTTGAGACCGAAAGGAGATAAGATTGATGGAAATGTTAGTTTGATGATGAGTACTCTTGCTAGGAGAGAAATCTTCCTTGGTGACCTACTTATTGTCCACTAAGTGATGCTTATAGTTGGTGTTTTGCTAGATTAGATGGTTGGTAGTGTCGAAAAAATATATCTAGCCATTCTAAGCTTAGTTAAGGATTGATTTAGACTCTTCTAGCACAAAAGCATGGATTAGTTTCCTTAGAACTACTCGGACCATATCACATACTCAATAAACCCTCTGATTCTCATGTTTATGTTACTGGTTTAGGTATCTTACTCATTTTAGTATCATAAGTTGTTATTTTTAGTAAGTAGTACACTAGTAAACCAGAAGCTTAAGTTTGTGATCTTTCTATTCATAGATTAGACTAAAGAACGAGTGTGTAATTAACCAAACTTCATACTCTGATCCTAGACTAGTAAGTTAACCAAAAAGTCAGCCTAAAAACTCAGTCCTTATGGGACGACTTTCCTAACTTACTCTTATTGCAATCTGACTGCTACAACCCAGCACACGCTAGCTTTATTAGCACACGCCAGGTGTGCTCGAGCAAGGGAGTTGGAAAACGCTAATAACACCCAGCGCATGCCAGCCTAACCAGGGCTTTAGCATAAATTTAACACTATTTAAACTAGCACTAGCAGTTGGTCACATTCAGCAAGCATGCAAATTTGGACCCTACAAAGTTCTAAGGAGGATAAGTGACAATGCCTAATCTATTGACCTCCCAAATGAGTTTGGTGTATCTAAGACGTTCAATGTCTCCGATCTGACGCCATACTTTGATGCGTTTCCTCTTCCATCTAAGTTGGCAGCTTAGGACAAGCTGAATTTTAAGGAAGAGAGGATGACAAAGGCATCCTAACGTGTGCATGGACAATCCTATGTGTGTATGTGATTATTTACATGTGCATGTGATGGTCAACATGTGCATGCACTGTCTGAAAGCTGGCTGCAATATTTCTTTTATTTTCGTGCCTTAAATGCTTGTAATAACTTGTAATATTTAGCTCTGAACTTTCTATATGCATGGAATGCGAATAAGGCATCAAATGAATGCCACTTAAGGAGGATTAAAGAGGCAAATGGCTGGAAAGGAAATGGGGAGTGTTCTTCCTTTATTCATGCCATGAAACCCGCCCTCCTTTTAAAAGAATGAGCTAATGAATAATGGAGGGCAGATTGAATTATGTCCAAACAAACTTGAACGTACAAGTTACTTAGTGGATTTCGAGTGATTGATTCGGTGGACTTCGAATTGTTGTATGACCTTTGCCCTTAGCTGGCCGTTCTCTTTGGAGAACCCCTTAACTTAAAAGGCGGAGGTTGAGAGAGTGAGGTTCTATCCCTTAGTTACGGGTGTTTGTGAGAGATCATTAAGAGTGTACTAATTACACGTAGTCTAGACATCCTATGCTATGTCAGATGCCCCTCGTATTTGACACTAAGATGTAGCACCTATAAGAGATCATCGAGGCTTGCAAGCCAGAAAAGCCAGCATCCTTGACAATTTCAAGAACATTTTATTTTAATAGATTAGAAGACCTTGATCAATGCAAGCAATTTCAAGATTATGAAAATAGCGCCAATCAACCAAGATCTTTCAAATTCAATCTCTATGTGTTGTTTGGTAGTAACAATAATTGTAGCAGAATTTCCAGCAAGAATGATATCATCAAAATAAATAAGAAGGATGGTAATAAAACCAGATTGAGACATAATGAACATGGAATGTCATCCTCTCACTTCTGAAAGCCAAATTTAAGTAAGATGGTTGTCAATTTGGCAAACCATTAATTGCTAACTTGTTTAAGGCTATAGAGATGTGTTGTAAATCGCAAACCTAACCTGTATCTACAATAGTAACTAAAAGCCCTGGTGGAAGCTACATATACACTTTTTCATAAAGATCACTATCAAGAATTACATTATTAATATCAAGTTGATGCAAAATCCAACTTTGCTATACTGCAACAACAAGCAAGAATGAAATTATAAAAATCTTCACAACAGGCTTCAAATTAGTTAACTCCAAAAGTCATTGTATAACCTTTAACAATAAGATGAACTATATTATTCAATACTATCATCAAACTTGTTCTTAATTATATATACATATTTGTAGTTAATTATTAGCTTACCATAAGTGAAATAATTAGGTTCCAAGTATGGTTTCCTATAAGAGCATCCAGCTCAAGCTGCATAGCTTGAATTCAATAATCATCTTGAATAGCCTATTCACAAGATTCAAGCTCGATTTGGCTAGATACATATATGTTAAAAGCTCAATAGGAAGAAGAAACGTAATCTAAACTAAAATAATCTTAAATAGGATAATGTGGCCTAGGAGATGAAAAAGAAAACTCATATGTAAAAGGAGAGGGAGTCTTCGAGTATTGCAGAGTTAAGTCAAGTGTATAATTGTCACGACCCAAATCTGAGGTCGGTGACCGGCATTAGACTTCGCGATATATTGACAAAACAATGCAAGTCTAGTAAGCCTCAAATCCATCTCACAACAAATAAAATCCAGTGGAAGACGAATTATCAACAAAAAAATCAAGGTCTCTTATCAGCATACCAAAATCAAACCAAATTAATTTACAAACCAAACATAAACAAAACATCTCCAAAAGGCCAACTAACAACATCTCAAAAGCTTTATAACTATGGAGCGTCTATACAAAAGAAGACAATGGCACCATCCGGAGACCTCAAAAAGTAGCCCTCAAAAAAGAAAGAGCTAGACTGGTACCACGAACCTTGAACACTCGAAATGAACTAGGATCTCTAGGAACCTGAAATTGATTTGTAAGGGGTAAGTGTCCGAAAATACTTAGCAAGGGAATAGAACATAATATATTAGTTATGACTGACATATGCATGCAACAAAACTTAATCATGTTCGACTTCACTCAAATCAAAATGCTTGATCATCAAATGCTATTACCAAACACAATATCAACTCACACACACAGAGAGCTATGAATAGGTTTCGTATTGCCACGTCTTCTGGTGGCTAGAGGCATCCAAATGGCCAAACAGATATTCGTTCACAAATAACAGAAGCTAGCGTACAATTGTAAACTACTGATAGCTTACAACAAATATAAGCTAGTGACAGTATACAAATGTAAACTAGTGATACCCCCAAAACTATGAGCTCATAGACTAACATCCCCGGTTAGTACGGGAAAACCCGTTCATTTCTCTCACATAAAAATACATCTTATCAGAATAGATGACCCAACGGTCCAGAATCATATCCATTACACATGGACATGCCACACGTATCAAATCAGCTCGAGGCTGTTCACAAACGTCATATGTCTTACCACAATCACAAATATGTCTAAACATATCATGGACCGAACCATATGCATGTGACGCACACAATCAAGATTTGAAACATACACATAACAAACACAACCAAAGTTATCATGTACTATCTGCTTACTCGAATAATGATGCTCAAAAGCGTAGATTCTCAAATCCGATGCTCCTTCCACTTGAAGTTTCTTCAATGTAGGAAATCTGAACAATAACCCAAAATCACATAATGAGGTTCACCCTCATCTACATCAACTTATTTAACCACAGCCAAATAACTCTCACAGCCTCTTCTCAATAATCTTGAAGCTTTCAAACAAGATATAAGCCTCAGTGGAACTATCCTATTATCCCAAAATACAAATTCTGGTTCACCCTCAGGCCTGAACCTCACAACCTTCTTGAAATAATTAACCGTAGCATGGTACGATGATAACCAATCCATCCCCAAAATCACATCAAAATCATCCATATCTAACACATATAGATCAGCCAACATCTTAAGACCATGCACAATTATCACATACGATTTATGAACTAAATGCACATGAATGTTATGATCTAAAGGGTATAAACACCTAATGGTTCCCCTAACAATACTAGTGGACTATCAAAGAACTCAGCAAATTAGGGTGAAAAGAATGAATGTGTCGACCTCGAATCAAACAAGACTCGAGCGTGTGACAATCCTATAGGAAGTATACCTGAGACCACTGTGTTAGATGCCTTAGCATCTTTCTTTATGATGGCATAAACTCAAGCTGGACCCCCACTATCATGCTCCATCAGCTCTTTCTCTCTCGAACCTGAGTTCTCTCCCTGGTGGCTTTGGCTAAGGAAACTCTGATCTTGCTCTCGAGGTCGAACAGATAAACTCATAAGTTATGCCTGCGATCTCGCCTTAGCCAAACAACAATCCTTGATTTGGTGCCCAAACCTTTTGCATCCAAAACAAGCACCTGTCCGCTTGTAGCACGGTCTCCCTGGATGTTGCTTTCTACAGTTAGCATAATTGGTCGAACCACCGAATTGGCCTTGACTACCAGATTGGCCCCGGCCACCCTGTGAACCACGAGGACCACTACCTCTCCACGATCTTCTGTAAGAGCCTCTACCCCTTGAAAAGTTAGGCTCATAAATCGACCTTTGCTGCTGCCTTCCACAACTAGCACATGAACCACCAGATTGTCCATGGCCACTTAGTTGACCACGGGAACCATAACCTCTACCGAATCCTCCATACGATCCTCTACCTCTCAGGAAATTTGGCTAAAAGCTTGGCCTCAATTGTTGCTGCAGTCTAAAACTCTAGTTCAAACTGTACTGTAGTGGCCGATCAAACCTCTGGACCTTAGCTTGCTTTTGCCTTGTAATTCGTTCATTATCACGCATCTCCACGGTTCTTGCATAATTCAACGCTACTGCGTAAGACTGGAATCCAACCATGTCACAATTCAGGATCTTCCACCTCTTTTCCATGTCATCCAAAAACATCCGTGGATCATCACGAAGACCCAAAAATGTTAGTGGCTCCAACTTCAAAAACTCTGCAAAAGAGTCATTCTGAGGTGCCGTAGAAGCCTTCTTCTCAACTTGAGTAGCGATGAACTCTTCCATCGCCATCATCACCCTATCAACAGAATTACCCCTCTTCTTTCTACGCCCATAAGTACCACCCTTTTGTTGATTAGTCTCAGCAGGTATGGCAGTATTGGAAGTGACATCTTCAACTATAGGTATAGCCTCTTCTCTAGGCCTATTAGAGCTTTCACCTTGCTCCCACGTGGTAACATCTGTACTTTTATGTTTCACAGGCATATCTTCCCTATAAGAGTAAGTCACACTTTAAGAAGACCACAAACAAGTTCGGACAAAGAAGAACAAGATATGATGGATCCTATGCTCCGTAGTATCCCTAAGTACCATATCAAACATCACATAAGACAACCTAAGTTTAGCTCTGATACCAACTCTGTCACGACCCAAATCTGAGGTTGGTGACCAACACTAGACTTTGCGATATATTGACGACACAATGCAAGTCTAGTAAGCCTCAAATCCATCTCACAACAAATAAAATCCAGCAGAAGACGAATTATCAACAAAAAACATCAAGGTCTCTTAACAGCATGCCAAAATCAAACCAAATTAATTTACAAACCAAACATAAATAAAACATCTCTAAAAGGCCAACTAACAACATCTCAAAAGCTTTATAACTACGGAGCGTCTATACAAAAGAAGACAATGGCACCATCCAGAGACCTCAAAAAGTAGCCCTCAAAAGAGAAAGAGCTAGACTGATACACAAACCTTGAACACTCGAAATGAACTAGGATCTCTGGGAACCTAAAATTGATTTGTAAGGGGTAAGTGTCCAAAAATACTTAGCAAGGGAATAGAACATAATATATTAGTTATGGCTGACATATGCATGCAACAAAACTTAATCATGTTCGACTTTACTCAAATCAAAATGCTTGATCATCAAATGCTATTACCAAACACAATATCAACTCATACACACAGAGAGCTATGAATAGGTTTTGTATTGCCACGTCTTCTGGTGGCTAGAGGCATCCAAATGGCCAAACAGATATTCGTTCACAAATAACAGAAGCTAGCGTACAAATGTAAACTACTGATAGCTTACAACAAATATAAGCTAGTGATAGTATACAAATGTAAACTAGTGATACCCCAAAAACTATGAGCTCATAGACTAACATCCCCGGTTAGTACGGAAAAACCCATTCATTTCTCTCACACAAAAACACATCTTATCAGAACAGATGACCCAACGGTCCAGAATCATATCCATTACACATGGACATGCCACACGTATCAAATCAGCTCGAGGCTGTTCACAAACGTCACATGTCTTACCACAATCACAAATATGTCTAAACATACCATGGACCGAACCATATGCATGTGACGCACACAATCAAGATTTGAAACATACACATAACAAACACAACCAAAGTTATCATGTACTATCTGCTTACTCGGATAACGATGCTCGAAAGCATAGATTCTCAAATCCGATGCTCCTTCCACTCGAAGTTTCTTCAATGTAGGAAATCTGAACAATAACCCAAAATTACATAATGAGGTTAACCCTTGGTTTCCAAAACCAATTCACCTCATACGCTTCAAAACGGTCAATTTAGAAGAAATTGCAAATTGTCATCGCAAACCATCGCAAAATCATCCAAATGCAACCAATAACTCAAATCCTTCAACCACTTGGTTCCATTCCCACACATTCCATATACACCCTCTGTATACAAGTCACTCATGCCCAAAATATACACAACATTCTGTTTTTGCCAACCGAAACCAACGGAGCGCATCACAAGTTTCATCGCAATTCCTACCGCAATTAATCATCAAAAATTACTCAAACATACCAAACCAAGCCCAAACCTCACTTCAACACAACTCCCTTGTATATACTCAACATATCAGAACCAACAATTAACCTTAGAATCCACAAAGAATCAACTTATCAAACTCAAATCTCAACTTGCTCAACTGTGAACTCAGCTAGACTATCCGAACTACAAAAGCATGCACAAGACGTTTCCCTCAACCAACACACACATAAGGTACATATCCAGAAAGCTCATCAAGTCCTCTAAAATCGACTTCAGAACATCCATCCCAAATTCGGAGCCTAAATATTCTTACCAATAACGTTTTCCTCAATGACCTCAGCTGAGTGCTTATCCAACAATGTCAGATTCAAAATAAGTTTTCCGTTGATTCTCTTATCCAAAATCTACATACGATATATCAAAATAAAGGTACGGAAGTCTTCTATAAGTTTAAGTTCACTTACCAATCCAATCTTCTTGCCATCGTTCACTGACCACCCCAGATACAAGTGCTATATTCAAAACAATTTTCCTGTTGACTCCGTGATCCAACTAACAAACGGTTTGCACCATTAGAAAGGTATACTTCTCCTCTACAAGTTCCTTAACAATCACAAAACCTGAATCGGAGCAGAAGATTACTTACCAAGTCGACCTAATTTGACCTGCTTGCTTATTCCTCTTTCCTCAACCGTCTCTTCTTTTTGTGTATTTCGTTTTGTGGCTTACCAACTGAGCTCCCAGCCACTTCCAAATCCTTTTTAAGTGTATAAGGTAAGTAGGTGCATCCTTTCTAGCCCTCCTAAACCGACCTAAATAACTTTTAACCAAGGTAAGTTGGTGATTGGTCAATGTAAATGTGTGGTTCAATCAGAAAGCTTCAACTTCAAGCATATATTTCACATACTTCCTTTGATTTCTGACCAAACTTGTATGTAATCAAGTTGTAGTACTATGTGTCTAGTTTTTAAATTTTACTCCCTTGTGTCTTTTGGATCCAAATTGAAGAAGTTATGGCCATTTTGGTAAGCAAAAGTCAATCTGCCCGAGAAATGACCAACTACATTTATGGAACTCAGAATTTCGTTGCGTCAACTTTGTCGAACTTGAACCAACTCGTAATGAAGATTAAATGACATCTAAACACACTTCCGAACATGATTCTTAGGTAGGTAGGACGATGCAATTTTGACCGACCAAGTCCCGAGGTTATCACAATAATCTTATAGCTAAGTCGGTAAGGTTTTGATTCTAGTGGATCTATAAGCAGGTGGTGAGTATGGTTCATCAAAGGAAAGGTGGGATTCTTTGTTAGGCATCTAATGAAGGAGATCATCAGGAATGGAAGTGTTATAGGAAGTAGATTCAACAAAGCAAGGTAGGGATGACCTGATAGGCATCTGATGACAAGAGTCATCAGAAAAGGGTGAATGTGTGGTAATGGCTTCATCAAAATAGGGTAAAGAATCTGTGCTAGGCAACTAACTATAAAAATAGTCAAGAGATGGTGAAGAGGTTGGTGATAGTTGCATAGTAGAAGAAGCAATCTTTAAAGAAAATATGGACTCATAGAAGATCATATCTCAAGAGACAACCATATTATATGTCCTCTAATTATAGGGCTTATAACCTTTAATTCTAGCTAGAATTCCCAGGAAAATATACCTCTGATCTCTTTAATCAAACTTGCTAAAATCTTGAGGAGGATTAGTAAAAACATAAGCAATCAAAGACACTTAGGTAGCTAAAAGAAGGATGATGATCATGTAATATAGGAAAGGGAGATTTCTTATAAGGTAGAGTTATAGTTGGAAGCCTATTCATGAGGGAAATAACATGAAGAACACTAACAATTTAAAAGTTTTATGAGAGACTAGATTGAAATATGAGAGCTCCTATAATGTTTAGAATGTTATGATACTTTCTTTTTACTTTACTATTTTTTTCACATATGTATGCACAATTTTTTTCATGAATAATTCTTTTTTGCTATAAAAATATGGTGTATCAAATTCTTTTGATTTCATTGAATGTTGTTTTCTCTTTTAGCAAACTATGTTTTTACGAAGTACAAAAATTGTTATAGATGACTTTTTATAATAGATTTGTCACTTATCAAGTAGATCCAAGTAAAGGACAAGTGATCATCCACAATTGTAAAAAAAATATGAATAGCCATCATAAGAAGGTTCAACATATTTGCCCCAAATGTCTACATGAATTAGATAAAAAAATAAGAGCAACTAGCTCATGCTTGAACTCTGATACCATGATAAAAAATAGTAAGACAAAATTAATAGCGTTTAAACGAAGAAAAATGGTTAAGAAACGAAGAAGATTCCATTTCAAGCTTAATTAGCTCAACCACCAAAATCTATTTCAAAAAAAGTTAAATCAGAGAAAATAATTGAATAATCAATTACCAATCATTATAAGGTTTATATATGCTCCACACTTGGTATACTCATATTTCTTCTCATCGCTGCTGCAGGAAAAATTACACTTTGATCACCAAAATTATCATGCGTGTTCACATTAGTCCATGGACGAGCTAACTTAATTTCAATTAACTCTTGTGATTCTTAGACTTTAGTTGAATGATCCTCAAAGCTCGACAAACAACACTTGCATTTTCCAATCTTCAAATGTATTTCTTCGTGGCCACTATTACATTACTTCTAGCAATTTTTTAAATTTTATTTTTTATGCGAGGATATTATGCTATGGTTTGAACCAAACTTTCTAAATTTTTATAATACCTTGTAATCCAATCTGCTATTAGATTACAAGTTCTTTGACATTGTTGAATATTGTATAAGTTAGTTTCTTTGAACCAAATTTTTAACGGTTTTAAGAGTAGAATAACGAAGACCATAATATTTATTCTTTACTAGGAAGACTGAATCGCTTTAAATTTAAAACAGATTTCCGATGTTTGATTTAAGACAAAGAACATCGTATAAAAGCATCAATTATAACTTATCATACACTTGAGCATCTAACTTGCAAAAGGACATATCAGCATCAACCTAACCGAGCATCTAAAAATAAGGTAAAAAGGTATAAAAGTATTGGACATGAACATAAGTGCAAGGATAAATGTTTAATGTAAAAACAGATTGATAACTAAGTCCTATGAATCTTGTTACGGAGGTTCCGAGAAAGTGAAATATCTTAACGAAGAGAGAATTAATTTACATTTTATTAGATATAGTAGTAACATACATTTTGGTTAAGCATGTTGCACTGGGTTGAGATTTGTTATGAAACAGTTTCTTTTTAATTATGCAGGTTTTTTGCAATTTAAATAGACGCGCTAAGTTTTTTTTTTATTTCTTAGAGACTTGTGGAAATTTTCACTTCGATGTGACTATTTAAAAAAAATTAAGATAAGTAGAATTGTATGTATCCAAAAATATACTCGTCAAACAATAGCAAATTATTATACTAATTATATTGTCTAATCTCACATTAACCTCCTACGAAAATACACTAAATATGTCAAGCCAAGGCGCAGAACATCATGTTCAAGTTTGAACATGGAGTTATATTGAAGAGACGTGTTCAGAAGATAATCTGGCCATGATATGCCGTGCTATGTGGTATATATGCCAGTTTGAGAAGATTTTGGTTTAGAATTAGATACGATGCGAAGACTTGTAAGCATTTTTCTTATATGCCAATTTTCTTTATAGCCTTGGCAAAGAGAAATGGGCAGTAGAGAGGAGGTGTGACTCAGTCTATGTATCCTTTTCATCTACATTAGCAACATCGTTATCGAGTAATTCGATATAATTCCTATTTTCTTTTCCTATCCTAACAAAAATAAATGTTACTGAAAATAACTACCTTTTAGTTGTAAATACGCAACGAAAATAATTCAGGTCTAAATAAGAAAACTACAATTCTAAAAATATACGTAGTTTGACGTGTCCGCAGAAATATCTTATTGATAAAGTACGTAGCGAGTACTATCTTTCATCAAACCTAAAAGCTCTACAAAAACTGACCGTAACTATAAAATTTTAATAATATACACTATGTTTCAAACAAAAAGAAGAATAATTTTGATGTTCAACGTTTGATTCTGCTACTTGCTTCTACGAGGAAATGAGCAGCCGTAGTTATCTTCAATAGCTCAATGAGCTGTCAGGCCTTGAGAGGTCGTGGAAAAGTCCTCTGCAATTAAACAAAATCCAGTCGACCAAAATCTTGTACCTGTGGTCACCCTCGAAATTGAATAAATTGTTAAAAAGTTTAGATTCAATTCATAGCTTCGAGACCGAGCCTGTTATAAAAATCAAAGTTCTTAAACGTCAATCACGTAAATGCCACAAGCCGAATCATACAAATAGTTTCCCTGCAATGACCGTTTCTTTCTCTCACTTTTAAACGACGACTGTTTCATTCGTCGCCAGTGCAATACTTTTTGTTTGTTTCATGTACCATGGATTAATCTAGATTGGAATGAAGTTGACAATTAAGTAATCTTATATTGTTTTGTAAATTTCACTATGACACATCAGCAAACAAAGGTTAAAAATTTCTGCATTGGCATGCTACATGACGTGTGAAAACCCGACTAAGGATTTGGCGTGCAATTAAATAGTATAGTGGATAAGTAAGGTTCGAACTGAGGGTTGGACACAAAACTAAACAGTCACAAGAGTGTAACTATAGTAACACTTATTTAGAATCGAAGGTGTGTTTATACGGAAAGTAAAATACTTGCAAGAGTATGAAAGAAAAGGGGTTTTAACAATATAGATAAACTGAGCACGATACTTGTTGGAACTTCTATTAGTAAATTATGGTATGAACATGCATCTATATAAAAATAATATAAATAAAAGTTGAGAGAAAGTACTCTTACGACACGGTTTGCACAATCGTAAAAATGTCACTTCCTCGTGTCTATATTCTTCTTTAATAGTCCTCCTTGATATCACAAACTTTGGATTTAATCCTGGACGAGGTCACGGTTTAACCGTTTGCCCTTAAACTCTTATTATCCGCCTTATAGCTTTAGGCCTCCATGGGTAAGAGAGTTCCTAAGGTACAACACCCATTCACGAGTGCAATAGGAAGCACTATTGCACTCCTTTCGAACCTTTGGTGGTGTAGAACTCTCGCACTTATGAATATGTTATGTAGAGAGGGAGAGGTGGAGAGTTCAAGGAAGAGTGAGCTTATGGGGTGATTTAGAATGGAAGAGGAGAGCTCCTTTTATAGGAAAACTATGGCCTCTAACATTTAAATCTGGATTTAATATGGTCATTAACCTACCCATTAAATATGAGGTTACAAGACCAATAAAATCCCAAAATAAATAGGTGGATACTTATGAATTTAAATTCATATGACATCTAGAAGTAAAAGAAACTTCTAGAACGTAAGGCTTGTCCAAATGAAGCCCAATGGATTTGGGGCCTAGAATTGCTTCAACAAATTCAGCTTAGTCCTAAAAAGATTAGGCCATGAACTTGGAACAATTCTCACATACCCATAATTCCGTAATTCATAATTGTACCACCTCTAAGCCAACTTTCCATTCACACTGAGAATTGGTTTCTCGCAAGTGTTTTATATCATCGCAAAACTTAGTCAACGAGTTTTACAACGATCTCACAAACACCTAAAACTATTTGGTGTGATCTCATAATACACTCATTTGTATTTGGCTATCTCTTCCTTGGTTATAAACCAATTCTCCAACAATCCCCCACATGAATACAAAATGGCTTAAATGATGTGAGCCTAACAATGCTACATGCAACTTGGAGTTCTATAAGAATTTTTTGCATCAAGAAAGGTGGTTAAAAGCCTTGAACCTTTCTTAGTGAAATACCTTCAGATATACTTGCCAACCAATGGACGCGATGCCTTGAACTGTTCAGCATTTTGTGTATACCAAGACAAAGGTACTCATACAACTCCTTCTCAAACCACTACTCAGTTCTTTCGGTTGTGTCCATTTTGGCCCTGGACTGCCTTGGAAACTTCATTGAATGCTCTAGAGATTTAGCCATTAACTCATCTCATAGAAGCGGCTCCTTCACATTCGATATAGGTGATCTCTTATAAGGAGTATCCTGCCATATCCTACTAATATATACTCGAAGTATAAGGATCATTAAAAGCATAAAGCTTAACCTTCCCATGGAGAGGTCTATCACTCTTTCATCATAGGAATAGGTAAGGAACTCAATTTCCTGAGTCCTTTGTTTGACCTTAGCCTCACAATTTGGTTGTCCCATTGAACTTATAGATCGGGGTTTACGATTCAAGTTGGGTTGCCATCATGGGTTTAGGTCATTTCGTGGGCTTTAATCCTATCCCCCTCAATGATACCTTAACTAGATCTTTCATTAGATCTTTAGTTAATGAATCCATGATATTTTATTTTCTTTTTGACTTTTTGTAACCTTAAAAAAAATAATATCACATCCGTTCTCAATAACGGTTCTCACAAATTTAAGTCTATGACATACATGTCTAGGTTTTCCATTACACTTATTTATTTAGGTGCTTCAACTTTCTTGAGATTCTTCTCCCCCCACATTGCATCCACTTTGGTTTACTTGAATGTCAACCTCTCTTGGAGCTTTGTAAGAAATTTGTTTTTTCTCGAAGAATGAAGTATTCCTAGCTTTCATGATATTTATGTGGATATCAGAATTATTTTTGACTTGTGTATAGTATGCAACATTATATAGTGCATTACCTGATAACACACAATCCACTGCCTTAGGTCTTATCTTCATTCTTTTAGGAAGAAGATTCAAAAACTTTATAAGACATTCATCAACCATTAAGAATGCGTAGCTAAATTCTTGACCTTACCATACTTCATAAGGTATTTTACCCAACATCTTAGTTGGTCGAAAGCAATACTCTCCCTCACATTTTAAAGATTTTGATCTTTCTCACAAGTTGGTTTTGACTTATTCTTATTGTGAAGGAATAAAAATTATTGTTTTGTCTTTACTTCTCATCAAGTAGACATAACAATATTTTATACAATCATCAATCAAGTCCCACACTTGTATTCCCGATCGATCTTGAAGCTTGACTCATCGACATGAGCATGAACAAGCTCAAGCTCTCAGTGGTATGGTATTTGAAATATCTCCTTTGGAATCATTTAAGCATTTCTACTTATTCCCTCGAGATTTTCCACGAGTATTAACAATGTTGGCCTTGACAACCATGTCGTCAACTTTTCAGTTATCTTACTCGATATGCAACCTTCTCAAAAGGTCCTTGAGACTCACTGTCTTCCTCTTCATTTGAGGTACATCTTGAGGTCCTTCCAATATAGTGATGATTTTTCTAATCATCCTTGTCACTTGGAAGATTTCATGGATAAGAGTTTTATAAAAATCTCTAACATATCTCTCGAAATTTTTTCTCTTTGAGATATTAAGTCAAGTTCAAGATAGACAAGAAGAGCATTTTCACATGTACCACTTCTTGATTTTTCTATCTTTGAATTTCCCAACTTCTCAAAATTGAAAATTCAATAATAGATTTATTATACCCGACATTATGACCTCAGCGCCACTAGCCCTTATATCGAGAATCTCAGCGTTCACGTTATTGATAGTATTCATTCCAATCATCTATACAATGACAGTTTGAGTGAAATGTCAATACCACTTTTTCGAAGATCGCATTCTCCATGTGAACCTTCTTCTTTATTCACAAAATTAGTAACCAACATAAATCCACAATTTCAATAAATCTCACCCATAATTTTGTTCTCCGCGAACAGTTACAGTAGAGCTCGTAAGGTTGTCAATTGAACAACTGTAATCAATCAGTAGCGCCAAAAACCATTATTCGCGTTAAATCCGTACTACGACAACTTTATATTAAATAAATTAATGTACTGTTACACAGACATACGAAGGTGCAAGTGTAAAGCCAACCTTTAAAGCCCCAGAATTCATGAACATCAGTAATATAAATATTCAATCGGTTATAAAAAATAACCAGCCCAATTAATCATGCAATAAAAAAAACACAACAACACTCACAATTTATATAACAAAATTTCCGATAACCACGAATCTCAAATGCACAACACACAAAACCGTTAGAAACAACCAATAGTAATACCCAAAGAAATTTAATCATAATCGGTGCAACTGAATTATTTGCAATGGTTCACCGATCCGAACACGATTGCAAGATAAATGCACTTAACAGGAAATATTAAACCATACTTCAAGGTTGCACTACGTTACCAAATTCATTTACGGTGCTATTAAATCCGCAAGACCAGAAATAAACTACTATTAAATTTTCACTTTTAAAATATACACTCGGTCATGTAACCTCCTATTATAAAAATTAAACTCTAAATTATCTTGAGTTTGATAATGTTTTTCCTTCGGTTCTGTGCGGAAACAAAGAAAAGATTAAACAATGGAGAGTCTGTCTGAAATGGTTTTTTGCTTCTGTGTTCATGTTTGTTAAATTTTTTTGGTCACCGTTCGTTGCAGTTGATGATAAAATATTAAATCTACATTTCAAGATTAACGATACTTTATTGTTGATGGATAACGTTGCTGGTGTGATTAAATTGTGCTTATAGCAATTATTCTAATAAATTACTTGGAAGTGTTGACGGTCACATTGTGGATTACGAGTTTAAATTTGGAAAAGAAGTTCATCGACAGAAGAACCAACACGGAGACTACGAATTACAAGGAGGTAGTACTTTTACGTTTACTCAAACCATTATTGTGAGTATGCTTTCCTATCTCAGTACTGTCAATTAGGTGTTCAATAGTGCTCGACAGGGTTTGTAATCTTAGCCAACTAAATTGTTTTTAGTTTGGTTGTTTAATCGTTACTACCATTCTTTGTTTGTTTCTGTGCGGTTTTTTTTTTCGTAGTTAGATACACTTCTTCTTGTTCATTGTTCATGCAATTGGAACGTTAGCTTTTAGTTGTGAACATTTTTATTTAGTCTGTTAAATTGGGGCAAATATTTTTCTTAATATTCTTACCGTTTCATGAGACTACGGTTTTATTAGAATTTAAAGACTACATTGCAAGAAAGAATTGTTATCTGTTACGGTTTTTTCATCTTGCGGTATAAGATGAGAGGTATTATTCTATTGTGTGGTTATATTGTTATTTGTGTGTATATGTATACTTTACTAGTTATAAACTAGTGTTCAAAAGAATTGGATTTTCTAATGGTGTGACTTACACTCACAATTAATTTAACTTTACCCACTCAATTGGGTCAATCTTTTCCATTGGTTAAAACCAATTCTCCAACAATACTTTCATGAGTCAACTGCCATTATCGAGGTTACAATTCTTATGAAGTCCTAATTAGTACCCAGAGTTGTCTAATGCACCTACTTAACGCTTTCGCTCATTAAGTAGATAAAACTAAGATTGTGAAGACCTAAGTTACCAATTAACAATTCCGCTCATTAACCAGGATCAGACCTAAATCAACCTAATAATGATGATTCCTCCTAATGGGTTACCCATATGATATCAAGATGTCTCATTAATACCTAAGAATATGCTAATTGGTTCTTCCACTAACTTGAGTGCCTATCGGTCCACTCACATTAATTAGGATCGTAACTGAGGTGATCAGGCTAAGTTAAGCATTACGCCTAATAACTAACAACTAATTCGCATGATGTTCGAACCATAACCTGATAACACAACTGACTACATGATTAAGGCATCGTGCTCAAGAGGAGACTACTCGCTATGCATAATAAGAACAGGCAATATAACGAACAATGAATTCATCATAAAATCAAGTAGAGAAAGCTTACTCTGAAAAATTTATGTTTCCTACTCGAAATAGGCTAGATGAATCCACCCAAGAGTTTTCCAGTGCTCCTCCAATGTAATGGTAAACCAAAGTCATTTATAAACTAGGGCTAGAGGCATATTTATACCCTAGCCGCCAAAAAACCTAATAAAGTTTGGAATCCTTTCTAATCAGCAAGTCAAAATTTGCCCAATTAGATAAGCCAACGACCGCTAAGATCATAGCAATCGCTACTCCATGGTTAGTCTTCAGCTTCTCTAGCGCTCGCTAGCTTCATAGCGATTGCTGGCTCCATACTTGCCTCTCCTCTCCTGGCTTTTGCTATCTCTGTAGCGATTGCTATCTTAATCCTTTTTCTCCCTTGCCTTGCCTCCTGTTGTTTTGCTTTTGCCTACAAAGATCGTGTAAGCCTGCAATAAGTGACCATTCAGAATTCTATCATAATAACACTCTAATGCACCAAATAAAAGCCACAAACATCACAGTAACAATGCCTAATCCATCACTAAGATTTGCAATTGGAAGGTTAATCTAGCGCGCATCACACCCCTACACTTTTTTTGCTTGTCCTTAAGGAAAGTGCATCAGAATTGCCGAGTAACGGCCTTTTTGAATGTTGATCAATTCACCCCAAGCTGTACCCCTAGACCAAACATTCATCCTGTCATGATGCTCAGGATAGCAAAAGTATAGACACGACACCCTCAACTATTTAACCTTCTTTTCGTTCTAAGTGGACCAAACTCGAGACTCGACCACTCGGAGGTTCAAATTTTTTTTCTTCACTCACATCTGTGTCTGGTGGCCAACTTCCTATTGCTCATGTATTTGTCCAGGATCTCAAAATGGTATACGTCACACTCAATACTACCTCAACTAATGCAAGACTCGTAATCAAGAGAGACTTTCCATTGGGTTGTAATGGGGCTAAGGTAAGGGTGAGGGTATCCATGTATGGGAAGTGGCTACACCACCCAATCTGAAGAGCTATATAAAAGTGTTCTAGCTCTCGTCTATTCTAAATTTCTCACCCTGTATTCGCTAATCACTCATCCCAACATACCTAATCCTACAGCCATTTTGCTCGAGACTCACCATCTTGTCATTGTGCTCTCTTTCCCATACCATCCTCTACTTTCCACTTTCCCATTATACTTCCTTTATGCTTTGCCAACTTTCCACTGTTCCATCTTCCCTTTTTTTATTTTGATTTTCAACTTTTTTGCTCCACTTTCTTTCTTTTTGCACAACTGCAAAGTGACTAATCTCTACTTATGCGTCGGCCTTAGTTCTACCCTTCTCCCCCATTTTCCATTCTTTTTAGCCTAATCTATTCTACCACGTGACCCCTTACATAATACCCTAAAAGTTGAACTCCTAGTGCATCCTCAGACTGAGTTGTCAAAGGTAGGGTAGGTTGTAAGTGTGGGTTTGAAACACAGCTCAGATCATGTCAATAAATAGGCTCAAGTTCAACAGGGCTAAACAATAGATAATTTAGGGATTTGGGCTTTAAGGCTCTAGGTTGAATATCAAAATGGCCCCCAATATGTAACTAATCTCACGCTAAGAAGTTATACCAAGTGTTAGCATACCACTCTCATCACTCGGATCATATACACATCTCATGAATGAATAGAGATGGTTGTCTCATCCTTCAGTTGAAGAATTCTCACCAAGTCACTTGTTAACTCTCAAGTCTAATTCACCTAGCATTACTAATAGCCTAAACAGCTGAGGGTATCATTCCCATATAGTGCTACACTTTGCTCCTAAACTCGATTTTGGATTGGTGTGGGGATTAGGCTTAAGGCAAAAAATTTCAACAACTCTAAAGGGGGTTCATCATTTGCAGAGGACAAGAGCACTTCAATTAAAAGCACAATACACACACATACCAAAGAGCCACCTCCATCAAAAACAAAAAACAAAAACTGACAAATTCACAGAAACAAGCATGAAATGACATCATGCAGTATAAACAAAGGCATAGACATATGAAAACACTCCTACACTTATTAAACACATTATCCTCAATATGTTGCAAACATAAAACAGAATGCAACAAAACAAAATAGAACTATAAGTAGGTAGAAATGAAAGAGGAAAACAAGATGGAGGTGAGGCTCCTTGGTTAGTGGTACGGCGGTGGAGGTGAGCCAAACTAACTCCGAAGCTAGTTCTAGTTAGCAGCGTCAGTAGCTGCATATTAGTCTTCCTAGTTGTAGAGGTTTTCTTGATCGGCATGGTATTTCTCCCAGCGCTTAGCTTGGTCATTGCTAAGGTTTTGACTTAGAGCTGCAAGTTGTCAACGTAGTTGGTCAAGATCTCAACCTAGGTTTCCAGGAGACCAATGCTTTCAGACAGCTCGTTGACCTCCTCTTGGTGCTCTAGGATTGAGAAATCGTGATCCTCTCATAGTCAGTCCTAAACTGCCTTGCGATCCTACCACTAAATGACTGCGTAGGAGGTTACCCCACTTCATTTAACCTTGGAGACCAAGTCCTAGGCCACCAGCCGGTCACGATCAATGATGCCAGCTTGAACCTTCTCTGTAGGGATATATAGACGTAGAAAATAATGCCCTACCAAACCATAGATAAACGTACCAAGACCAAGGTTCTATGGCCTTTTCCATTAAAATGTGTGAGCAATGACATCACAAGATAATGAAAACTTGTTAGATGAATTCCTATTCTAGATGCAGTATAGTGCGTACAATTGACCCCTAGTGTCCCGGCCATCTTGGTGCTGACTGCTAAAACTATGACTCATAAAACGGTGTAGAATACTCATATGCAGTTCCTTAATAAGAATGGCTGGGGATGTTGCCTTAAAGCAGGGGAAAACTAAAAGGCTGTGCCACGTACTATGGATAGTATAGGCAGAGGTAAAATCTAACTACCCACCCTCGATCTCAATACCAAACAATTAAGCTAGTTGCGCTGCTATTATAGTGATGGGTGTGTTATATATGTTTGCCATGAAATGAGAGTAGTCATCTACGATATTGACCATGCAGTAAAATTATAAAACAACCTTAAGGTCGATGGTGATAGCTAAGTTAGCAAAGAGTTACCATCCAAAGTTTAAATCCTCATGCAATTCGTGCTCAATACCAATCATCCACATGCAATCCTAATCAATCATCCAATGGCCAAAGACAGAGCAGGATTGGAATTTTTCATACCTCTTACCTTCCCACATGTGGAAGATAGGGAATGGGGTGCCATACCTGGCTGAGATGTTGCCAAGCTACCTTGAGTGAGAGCTGGAGGCCAGTGTTGGGGTGGTGCCAGTTTGTTAGTGCTTGAAGGCATCGAAGTTGCAATGAACCAAGGTCTTAGGTGCCATGGTGAATTATGAGGTGGAGAGGGTGAGTTGGGTCGAGAGGGCATAGGAGGTTTTAGGGAGAGGGAGAGGTAGGAGAACGTAACTGAGAGGGAGGCTTGAAGTTGTAGAATGGGGGTGACGGGTGGGTCCGTGTTTTGACCTAGATGAACCGACTCCCAGTAGTTGCTACAACTATAGCAATCGCTACTCTAGAGGAATTTGTCATTCATGAGTAGTTGCTATGGATGTAGTGATCACTAGGTCCAATGTGTACCGGTCCTACAAAAGAAAGGAAAATGCTAGTGAGAACATGACAAGGGTATAGATGATGCAAAAACAAAATATGCAAAAATACAAAAAAGAAAAAATCATAAGAATTAAAATGTTAAACATGCTAATTTTTAAGTCGTTAGCTTAACTCGATAGTCCTAATTTCTCAAAGTGAGTTTGGTAGGGTAGGTGCCCAACGACTTGAGTCTCATGTCAAAATGACTGTAGTGCTGATTTTTTCTTTGATTGCTTCACTCTCCTCCATATGATAGAATGGTACTAGGTTATTGCCTTCATTGACTTACTATAGAGGTTCACCGCACATATTCTGCTACGTTTGGCTTTTTATCTGTTGTGGAATCAATGCTCATGCAATATTCTTCATCTTGGCAATGCAGTGCCTTAGCCATTTGATACTCCACCATTTCATCACCAATACGAGTGTCAATTACCCTCCATTGATGTCAATTAGGGCTTTACTCGTATTGAGAAATTATTTGTCGATGAGGAGGGGACAATTCTTATAAGGCTGAAAGTCTAAAACCACAAAATCTGCTAGAATGTAAAATTGCTTAAATTTTACAAGGACATCTTCTGCAATTCTGTACAGCTTCTTGACTAATTGATCCACTAGCTGAAGGCACATCTCTGTTGGTTGAAGGTCTCCAAGATCAAGCTTCTGGAGGACTATCAAGGGCATGAGATTAATACTATCCCCAAGGTTATAAAGGCATTTGTCAAATCCTGTCTCCATAATATGGCAGGGGATTGTAAAACTTCCTGGGTCCTGCAGTTTGGCAGGTATGTTTTTTTAGATCAATAAGCTGCAGTTGGTAGTCAGGGTCACTGTTTCACCCTTGTTCCAGGTCTTTTTCTTTGTGATGGATTCCTTGAGAAATTTGGTATATATTGGCATATGATCGAGTAACTCAAGGAAGGTTACACAAATCTAAATTCCATTGACCTTGTCTAGAAAACTAATGAATTTCTCATCCACCATCAGCTTCTTCTTCAGTCATTGGGGAAAAGGTGGTTGTGGAACCCTGGGTGGTGGAGGGACAGAATGATCTTCCATATCCTTTATTGGTAGTGTTACCTTACTATCTTCTCTCCCCTTGTCTTTAGTCAGTTTAGGAGGTTTTGTGGTGCTTGTGATCTCCCTACCGCTCCTTAGTGCGATGGCCTTGACCTTCCCTTTTGGATTGGTCTCTGTGTTGCTTGGGAGGGTTCCCATCGGTTTGTGAGTATTTGAGGCAGCAAGATTACCAAGTTCCAATTCTATTTTCTTCAACTTTGAAGCTTGACCTTTCAGGTATGTCTCTAGTTCTTGTTGGGGAGCTTCACATCGATCCATACATTGGACTGTTATGGTTTGCTATTGGATGGACTACTGTATTACTCCAACCAACTGATCAATCTTAGAGTATCTATTAGTTTGTTCTCTGACAAACTAATCAATCGTGTCTCCCATCACCTTAACTTGGTCGCTTAATTATGATTTCCTGAATTCCTGTGGTGGAGCACTAGTGTTGGTAGCTTGTTGACCAAAATAGGAGAAGTTTGGTTAGGTGTTTGATGGGCGAGAGTACCCAAATACAGGAGGTTGTTTATCTATGATAGGTTGGAGTTCTTGCATCAATGGGCAATCGATGATAGGATACACCTTGTTGTAGAGCTGGCAGTTTTCCTATACTGCGACCACTTTTACTTTACTTGTGAAAGCATCCTCAAACTTCTTTGAGAGTTCATCCAGCTTTGCTTCAAGTTTGTTAATAGGATCCACAATATACAACCCCTTGTAGGAGTCAAATAGTATAGTGGATAAGTAAGGTTCGAACTGAGGGTTGGACACAAAACTAAACAGTCACAAGAGTGCAACTAGAGTAAGAGTTATTTGGAATCGAATGTGTGTTTATACGGAAAGTAAAATAATTGCAAGAGTATGAAAGAAAATGGGTTTTAACAATAGAGACAAACTGAGCACGATACCTTCATGAGTCAACTACCATTATCGAGGTTACGACTCTTATGAAGTCCTAACTAGTACCCGAAGTTGTCTAATGCACCTATTTAATGCTTTTACTTATTAATTGGATAAAACTAAGATTGTAAAAATCTAAGTTACCAATTAACGGTTTTGCTCATTTACCAAGCTCAGACCTAAATCAACCATAATTATGATGATTCCTAATGGGTTACCCTTACGACATCAAGATGTCTCATCAATACCTAAGAATATGCTAATTGGTTCTTTTACCAAATTGAGTGCTTGTCGGTCCACTCGCATTAATTAGGATCCTAACTTAGGTGATCAGGCTAAGTTAAGCTTTACGCTTACCGACTAATGATGTTCAAACCATAACCTGATAACACAACTGACTACATGACTAAGGTATCATGCTCAAGAGGAGACTACTCACTATGCATAATAAGAACATCCAATATAACGAACAATAAATTCATCATAAGACCGAGTAGAGAAAGCTTAGTCTAAATGATTTCTGCTTCCTACTCGAAATGTGCTAGATAAATCCACCCAAGAGTCTTCTAGTTTTCCTCCAATGTATTGGTGAACCAAAGTCATTTTTAAACTAGGGCTAGAGGCATATTTATACCCTAGCCGCCAAAAAACCTAATAAAGTTCGTGATCCATTCTAATCAGCAAGTCAAAATTCGCCCAATCAGATCAGTCAATGACCGCTAAGATCATAGCAATCGCCACTGTTGGGTTGGTCCTCAACTCCTCCAACGCTTGCTGGCTTTGTAGCGATCGTTGGCTTCATAGCGATCGCTGGCTCCAGACTTTCGCCATACGTCAAATTAACTCCGTCTCTGTAGTGATCGCTGTCTTAATCCTTTTTCTCCTTTCCTTGCCTCCTGTTGTGTTGCTTTTACCTGCAAAGATTGTGTAAGCCTGCAATAAGTGACTATTCAGAATTCTATCATAATAACACTCTAATGCACTGAATAAAAGCCACAAACATTGTAGTAACAACGCCTAATCCATCACTAAGATGCGCAATTACAAGGCTAATCTAGCGCGCATCACTACATATGGTAAAAAAGGGGAAAGAGGTAACTATTTGTCAGGTCCTCTGGAAATTTCAGCGCTCATTTTGATGTGTTTTAAATTACAAGATTTTAAGTGTTAAATCGTAAAACTACTTGATACTAAAATAAAAAAAAAATTGTTGTCCTCTTTTAGTTCAACAAGTATAGCTAGAGGTTCTATGCTCCATGCATCATGATTTATCCATGACTGTTCAAAGGCACGGATTGTGTGGAGGCAACTTATTCTGAGGGAAGCCCATTGCTACTTCATTACCATGGACTTTTTTTATGAAGGATTGGGGGTTAATCATTTTTTTCAAACTGTATAGATGGATTTTTATTGCAAAAAATCTAAAAATGATGGAACTAAAATAAGGAAAACTCAACACGGGACGGTATCAAAAAACGAAAATACCATTCTTAGAAACAAAAGACAAAAATATACATGTCATAGATTTTTTTGCAAAAATCTAAAAATAAAATGATCAAAATTAAAAAAAATTCACACCAACAAGTATCACATGAAAAATATGTCATTCTAGAAAAATTAAAACTATTCAAATATATATAACAATACAAATATTGATATCATATAAAAAAATGTCAACACTTCTAAAGTTTGTATCCAATTCAAATGGGACTTCATCTTTCTCCTTAATTACATGAGTGCGTGACACTCATGGTTATCATAAAAAAATGATTAACCTCACAAGACTGTTGGTTCCTTAAAAAGTAACGACTCCGTTGGGTCGTCAGATTAAGTCAATTTACAAGACTCGACGAGTGCTTTTATTGCATGTGGTACGATGTAGTTGCAAAGATTTCTAAATTGCGGGTTGGCAATCGTGTCCAGATGATACTTATATCTAATAGAAATCGAGATTAAATTTTATAGATTTGAGCTGTTACTCACTTTAAACATTACACAAATGTATGACTACCCAAAAAAATAAATTGCGCTCTAGTCATCGCCCTAGGAATAGAGTTTAACTTGGTTCCTTAAAAAATAAAGACTCCGTTGTGTCGTCAGATTAAGTCAGTTTACTAGACTCGATGAGGGCTTTTATTGCATGTGGTACGATGTAGTTGCAAAGACTTCTGCATTGACTGTTGACTGAATCATGTCCAGATGATACTTATTTCTAAAAGAAATTGAGTTTAAATTTTATGAATTGAGCTATTACTCAGTTTTAAATATTACACAAATGTATGACAACCCAAAAAAATTAATTACGCTCAAGTAATCACCCTAGGAATAGAGTTTAAACTTTCCCTAGTCCCTTTTCATTAACTAACTCCTCATATATGCAAAGACGTGTGGTTCATGCTAAAACAAATCTACCCTTTGCCTATCTAGGCGCTTGGATTTTTCAAAATTCGAAAGAGAAATGCTATTTCTGATTAAGTACACCTAAATATGGTTGAATATTATCAAAATATCACACGTCAAAGAACCTTTAAATTCTATGGTAAGAGACAGTTCTCTTTACCTATTTCATTCCTACCAAAAAGAAATCATATGGTGCATGAGAAATGTTAAATCATTCAACAACTAAATCAATTTAATTTAAATTCTTAATAGCTAGTATTCAATTTCATTTATTATTTTGATTGATGAGTATAAAAAGAACGTACATAAAAATCAATCAAAAAATATCCAGCTACTAGTCTTCTATTAATTAACTTTCGGACCACGCTAGATTTTTGCGAAAAAGTTATGAAACAGAATGGGAAAATTCCAAAAGATATTTTTAAATTTTAATTTATTTTCGAGAGCTTAATAATTCATTGATACCATAAATTTGAATGAAAGGCATTCAAGAAATGCATATCCATAATAATAATGAATAATAATGTCTATGTCCACCTATATTGAATTCGTAGATTATATTCCTACCCAAACAAATAGTTTAGGGGTGTTGATGGAGATATTTTACCTTAACTAAAGTCTCAAGCATTTGGTCAATTAATCATGGAAAATTTATATTAATCCACTGGTGTTAAGTTCAAATTGTTAAAACATAAAAATATTATATATTTAGTAGGAAACTTTTTTTTCATGATAAAATTTTATAAATGAAATGACACATTGGTTATTTCCATCTAAACAAATTCTGAAGTACATTTTTTATTCAATCCTATTTCTTTTCTAATCTGAACCAATGTGTCTTCCAACATCTCAATTTAAACTAAATGCGCCTTTCAGTTACTTCTTTGTAATCAACAACAATTACATATTAATCTACCGATTTCTCTTTTATTCAAGCCTATGTCCATTTCTTAGCATCAATTTCGGTGGGTGACGGTCAATACGCGCTAATATTGAGTTTTATTAGTGAGACTGAAATTTGTTCCGCCTGAAGAGTTATTCCTTTCGTTTGTTTCAATTGTTAAAAAAATGGATTTATTAAGGAGGTATTTGGTTCAAACATTTATGAATGTAGAAGATAATGTTAGGAGAAAAAATCTCATACAGCGAAGTTGGGTCATTGAATTTATTATCCTATGGAATTTGTCGGTAGGATATTCTCTGTGGAATTTTTTTTTTCAAACCTAGCGGAACATCATCATGTTTGCTTCCATTTTGGAGACTTGTACAAGTCGTAGTTTAGATGCCATTCCCTTCCAACCATCTATAAACAGCTCCAACCTTTTTCTTTCTAGCAACCACCCTCATACGTCAAACCAATATTGTTATACCGTATTATACACCGAAATGTGTCTCATGAATACACACCTCACAGATAAATCTGTCGGTTCAGAATGATAGGCACATGTCAAGACTGAAATTGTGACAATATATATCAAACTTGGTTTCGTCATTATGTGATGATAGTTCTATCGTGTAGTTTGGCTAATATGGTTTGATCATTATGTTGTAACTTAAATATCTATGGATACGATAAACGGTGTTACATAAGGATTGGTGACGGCATATGAGTGATATATTGCACAGTACATATACCGCAACTCGATATATGACACATAACTAAAAGATAAAATAGATTATATAAACAGTTAAAACCATCTAAAAAAATATTTAGATGCTCAGATGCAAAGTTGGAACCAATTACAAATAAAGAAAATATTTTATTTCATTACGTTAAAGTAGTTTCGTTATTCATTTAACGTGATTAAGTCTACGTAGACACAAAAGATGGATCTTCGTACACAGAAAGATGAAAAAACAAATTAGTGGAAGAGTAGCTACCAGCTAGGCATAAAAGATAAACACGTACATAAGATAATCACATATATAGTACCATGTGGAAAGACAACAAATTACACACAAATTAGAACCATTTAGATTCAAAAATAAATCTACTCACTGATCCCAATTATCTGTATTAATTTCATTGAGCAATATATTTTATTGTATTAATTTCATTTAATCTGATTATTCAATGTGAGAGGCTGCTGCTTGGTTCTACGATAGATTCAACAGGCATGGTTGTGAACTAAAGCACAATAAGGGGACAGATTGTTGGATCTCTTTTAATAGTTCTCCAAAGACCCTCTTCTTCTTCACAAACGTCAGTTGACGGAATTCTATAGTTACGAAATCAATATCTACTATTAATGGATCCCTTCTAAAGACGGACCCTCTTACAAAATATCTAGAGTAAATTACACTCAGATCTTTAACTTATGTGTTTTTTTTAGTAGAGTCCCTGACTTATCAAAATTTAGTTTAGGTTCTTAATTAATATCTAGATTTACTTTTTTAATTAATATTAGTTTTAGGTTCTTTCTTCACTGATGTCATCGTCTTTTTTATTACTAAAATAACTAAAATACTCTTAGATTAAAAAATAAAAAACCTTCTTCAACCTTTAGACACCCCTCCTATGAACATCATCTGAAACCTAGAAATTCTTTAATTATAATACCAACATGAAGCAAATTATGATAAACCAAACACCAAATTAAAAGAACTCAAGTCTTTCCAATAACTCATTAACGAGTACGGCTCTTTCTCTTTCAAAGTCGCGCAGATCTTCACCAACAAACACGCTCTAACCACCATAAGGCCAAACAAACTGCCAGAGCACAGAGCTTTGGGAAGGACCTCCGTTGGCTTCTCTACGATCATACATCAGCTCCCTCTCACCCAATAAAAATTCTCAAATAACTAACTTACAACTCCTAGTTATCCTTCAGAAGGAAAGTGTCGTAGTCTAGATGTGTGGGGTGTGGTTGAGAAGCTTCTCTGTGGACTTCTTCGAGAGGATCTCCCATGGATTTTGTGACTGCACCCTCTAGATGGTTGAGTCACAGAGAGAAGGCAAGCCCATCTCAAGCCCTACGATCCGTGAATTGTCATCGATGCTATCGATGCTGCAAAGGGGGAGGAGGTGGCCAACCCTATCCCAAACAAAGAAGAGGATTAATCCATTCTAATTAGAGAGGAGACTGTCGAGGCTGGAGGTGACAAACTCGTCGCTATGGAGCCAAAGAGGGATCCGCCTGTGAATAGGGAGGAGCCGGTGCTTGATGCAACAGAGGGAGGCATTCCAAACTAGGAGGAGCCAAAGGTAGTTGAACTAAAAAGGGAGGGTAAGTCGGTAGAGGTTAGGTAAGGAGTTGAGGGTGGGGCAAAGAATAAATAGAATGGGCTAAGGTTAGCGATGGCGGATCTTGATGTGAATCTGAATTTCTAGATGAGGAAGATTTTGCTTGATTTCTGGATTTGAATACTTGATGTTCATCATGATGTTCTAAGGTTGAGGAAGAGAGACTTTTTTTTATTTTTTAAGGGTATCTTCATCTTTTTTATGATAGAAAATAAAAAGAATAAATGGTGATGTCATCCAAAGAATTTTGACCAATATTTTGTTATAGATCATAGATATTAGATTACATTCCGATAAGGTATGGTCTACCAAAAAACGGACATGAATCAAGAACCAGAGAGTAATTTACCCAAAATATTTACCCATGTCTAATAATTGTTTTCCATGAATAAAATTAGAGCCAAATTATTGTTGAAGAGAATAGAATTTCGTTACTGTTTAAATATCAATTTCCATGAAGTCAGAGTTTCTCATAAAGTCGATCAAGTAAATCACGCATTAAAAAAATCTATTTCTTTAGAGTTAAAGTTTCGCAGTCATGTCAGTCTTTTTTTTTGGTAAAAAACACGGTACTATCCGGTATCATTCTTGTTTTGCTCCAAAAATTTTGCATTAAATAAATTTCTATATATTATGACATGATTAATAAATTAATTTTCAAATAAATATTAGCACGATACTATAAGATATTATTACCAAACACTCAGTAAAAATAAACAAATCCAGAAATTGTCTTGAAGAGTTAAAAGTCGCATGCACGAAATTAAGTGGCGTTTTTGAAATTATCCTCCCCTTTGTTTCTTGGTACTGTTGGAATTTATTTTATATGGAAATTTCCGGTTGGATATCCTCTGTGGAATTTCATTAACTAATCTGGACTCCTTCCTTCTCAATACTAGTCCAAGTCGTATTTTTTTTAAGTTCCCATATTGAGAGTGCACTGTTTACCCCATTTAAAAATAGAGTTGAATTCAATATTTCTTCAGATAAATCTAAGTTCTCAATTATTTGTATCATTAAGATAAGAAGTTCAAGCCCGTCCGCCCCCCCCCCCCCCCCCCCCCCCCCCCCCCATTAAGATAAGAAGTTCAACCCCGTCCCCCCCCCCCCCCCCCCCCCCCCCCCTATAAATAGCTCAAAGCTATTAATCTCTTACCGCTATCCTCACCAATCAAACAACCCTTGTTATACCATAGAAGTACTCCAAAATGGGCCTCAAGCACACACTGCCCGTATTCCTCATCATCGGACTTCTCTCACCATTCACCAACGCAGCAAATTTCAATGTGGTAAACCAGTGCAGTTACACAGTTTGGGCAGCGGCTTCACCCGGTGGTGGCCAACGCCTTGACCCAGGCCAGTCATGGTCCGTCAACGTGGCCGCCGGTACCCCAGGTGGCCGCGTCTGGGGCCGGACTGGTTGCAACTTCGACGCCAGCGGGCACGGCAGCTGTGCCTCCGGAGACTGCAACGGGCTTCTTCAGTGCACAGGTTACGGATCACCCCCTAACACCCTGGCCGAATTCACACTAAACGGAAACCAAAACATGGACTTCATCGACATATCAAACGTGGATGGGTTTAACATCCCGATGGACTTCAGCCCGACAGGAGGCTGCAGCAGAGGGATTAAGTGCGCGGATACTAGCATCCTGAGCCAGTGCCCGTCCGCGTTGAAGGTCTCCGGGGGATGCAACAACCCATGCACAGTCTATAAGACCAACGAATATTGTTGCACTGATGGCCAAGGAACCTGTGGGCCCACTGATTTGTCCAAATTCTTCAAAACAAGGTGCCCAGATGCTTACAGCTACCCACAGGATGACCCATCTAGCACTTTCACTTGCCCCGGAGGTACAAACTACAAAGTTACTTTCTGCCCTTGAAACTTTTCGGAATTTTAAGCGGGGCAGCCGAAGCGGGGAACCATGGTTCTTAGCTGGTTCATACTCTAATAAGTAGATGTAATAACTGCTTCCTTTAGAAGCCAAAGGGTTTTGGGTACATGAGCTGCCAATGTCCCTTCGTAGTATTTTGGTGGATGATAATGTTGTATCTCGCATTTTGTTGTCCTAATGGATTAAAAAGAAATAACAAGTTTTTGGTTATTACAAAGGGTGCTATCGGGACTGCAATATTTCTTCACCGAATGTTTAATGTGGTGGAATCCAATTGGAATTGGTTTTTACGTCGGATTTCAAAAGATTGATGACCTCATCTACGAATTTCAATTGCAATTGATGTTGGCATAAAGACGTCTAATAAGTTGATGTTGTTCTCTATGTTACGGGTCAGGGTCATTTTTGTGAATAATTTTGCGTCAGAGTTAATATGTCACGAACTTGTCAATCCGAAAATTTTGTGTCACCTTTAGAAATAAATTTGAACGATACTTGGTTGAAAAGATGTATATGATCATAACTCGAATTTTTTCTCCAAATAAAGGTAAAGGTATATGTTGGACTTTTTGGGTTTCCACCCAATATTGTCCAAAATTAGTAAAGCCCAATGTTGGGCCACCGGCCTTTTGATGAGTAAGGTGGCAACCTTTATAATTTTGCCACTTTGATACTTACTCACTCATTTGGGATTAGGTGGCATCCCAAGGGCATCCCTATAAAAAGGGAGAGAAAGCTGGTGACCAAGTTGGAATTTTCGGCCAGTCTTATCCACACCACACTCTGAAAGGGACAAGAACTACGTTTTAGTTCCTGCAGGTCTTAGAACTTGCGGATCAAGGCCATTCGTGAAACAACGTTCACGTATCTGATTCGTTCATAATCGTGAACCGACCAGTAGTACTACCTCGTTATGACAATCCTGTGGAAGCTCGCTATAACAAGTAAGCATTATTTTAATTAATGTATTAGCTCATTGATTGTACGGAGGATTAGCTCGTAATTATGCATTAATTGCGACCAAATCCTTTAATTGGTATTAGAGCAAGCTTCGATTTTGTTCTGGTTATTGTGTGATGTTTGGACTCATATTTAATTATGCTTATTTGAACCAATAATCATGTTTAATGTCAATTTTGGTGAAAATAGCATTGTGCCCTTAATTATAATTAGATTTATAACCTAGGGACTGAATTGAAATTTGTTTTTCACACGGGTAAAGTATTATCCTTTATCTCGCATGAACAAAAACCTTGGTATTGAAATGAAGTTTTCGCGGATGATGTATATTATCTTGTGTGCGAACGCGTTAGCTCCTTGGGATTAAACTATAATTTGCCAAAAATCCCCAATCCAAAGGAACACTAAAATTGTGATTTTTTCTCCCAATCCATCTCTCAATCAATCTGGCCTAATCCGAGCATTTCGAGACCTGCAAGAAGTCAAAATTGACTATTTGGCAACTCCACGATGATGTGTCATCGCATTTTTGTCGTGTTTCATCTCTAGAGTTGCATTTTCGACGATCTCGACAATTTGGAGACGTTGGAGGGAGAAGTCAAAGTCGAGTGAGTATGAAGGCGAGATGGTCCTCGAGACTAGTACCACTGTGTTCGAGAGTCGACGATGAATCAACCCCGACCGATGATGGCCTCTAACTCGCCACCGTATGCAAGCACTCGTAGGAGGGTGGCTAGAGGGTTTTTCCTTCGTTAGAGAGAGAGAGAGAGAAAGAGAGAAAGAGGAAAGGGGAGAAGAAAATGAGAGGGGCAAAATTGTCATTTTGCGATTTTTGCAAATAATTTATACCCTAGATCGATTTTGAATTGAATCGATCGAATTAGACTGGTTTAATGGTTTGACTCACTCGATTTTAGTTCAATTTTGACTTTGAGTCAAAATTGGTTATTTGGATGAATTTTGGTATTTGGTTGAATAAAATCTGTTTTTATTCAGTTAAAATTTTGAAAATTATATATTCATTCCTAAATTAAGTTTTTTTAAAAGTTATTTTTATAATTTAAAAAACTTGAATATATTTTAGATTTGTTTGAAAATATATTTATGGATTGTTCAAAATTGGATGTTGTATTTAATTTTGGATATTAAAATGATTACATTGTTTATAAGTAAACATAAGTCATTTAAAATTAAAAAATATGAGTATTTTTTAATTTGGTTTGATTTTAAATCATATGAGTCTAATTGAATAAAATTAGATTTTATTCAACTACATAAAAGATTTTAAGTTTATCATTTAATTAAGTTTGGTTTGGGAAATTATTATGATATTTTCGACAAACTTAATATTTTTTGGATAAGTCCGGAAAAATATTTTTTGAGGTATGTGTACCGATAAAAATATGTGAAATAACATGACTTATTGATTACGTAGTGTAGCTCAATTGTGAACAAATTCTTGTTATAATACTTCATTGTTTTTGATCCAAAAATAAGTTTTTGATCCTAGCTTGGGAAAAATATGAGTATTTATCCTAAGACTTGTGCATTGTGTTGCAAGTTTACGATGATATCTTTTTGAGAATATTCCTGAGTGCTTTATGGTTAGCACGTGTTGTGATTAGACGCAACACAAATGGCTATATATTGATGTGTCGTATTTGGTTATAGGGATATAAAAATTGCATGAAGTTAATGAAAGTAATCTTGACTTCTATTCACAAAAGGATACAAAAATGTGTGTCTCAGCTAGAGGTAATGACTGTAGAAGAGTATTGGCAAAAAATGTTCAAACATCTTCCAGTGTTGACGAAGATGAGAAAATTATGAAATTTTCTATCTCTTGAACATGGCACATTTAAAGACGTTTTGTAATGTCTACTTGGATAATTGAGCATAAAGTGATTTTTTGTAAAAATTTCCTTTCAATGCTCAAATGAAGTTGCAAAGTTGATAATGTGTATGTCACTTTTCAATTAGGAAATATAATTGTGAATTCCCTTAGTACTTTTAGATCATAGGATCCATGCCAATTCAAGTCATGTAATCTTTAGACCCTCCTTATTTTGCATAAAACATTTAAACTTTTGTTAAGTCTTGTTGAAAGTTCTTAAACATGTGTGTTTAGAACTTTGTGTATTTTTCATGGTTATTTATCATGCAGATATATGTTATCTTGGTTAAATAAAGTGTATATTTAATAACATGAATATTACCATGAGAAAGATCCACTTGTATTTACTATCAAAGAATTTAGAATGATTAGGGTTTGAGATTAACTCTCGGAGTTATGAGGAGAAACATACCCGTGACCTACTTCAAATCTGAGATAGTCAAGGAATTTAATTATTCAGAGTTATAACGCATAGTAAATTCTATTGTATTATTGATGTAATTCTTTACATACAATATATCTTTCATAATTTTCTTAAAGCTATATGAATAGCTATGTGCTGAAAGAACATTAGGTTCTACAAACTATGATTATGATTATGGTCTAATATGAGAATATGCTCAATTTATGAGTTGATTGCTTAACGATAATGTGATTATGGTCTAATATGAGAATATGCTCAATTTATGATTTGATTTCTTAACGATAATGTCTTTATGTAAGATGTTTAATGCAATCAACAAGCTAGCTAAGGCTGGTTATATGTTTAAAAGTTAAGCATAATAATTATTCCATGCCTACAATTTTGGATCATGTGAATAGCCCAAATGTATGTTGATAAAATTAGGCATTTTATAGGGAAAAGTCCTCCTAGGACCCTTGTGGTTTGACCCGTTCCCAGATAGGTCCTTGAGGCATTTTATATGAGTTGTCACCTTAAGCTTAAAGAGAATTGTCTCTTAGCAAAGTCCATCCTGTAGTGTATTTGACTTGAGTTTGTTCCAGTGGGAGATACAATAAGGTTGACCGAAACTGTTTGAGGCAAATAGAATAGTTAAGAAACAAAAGAGTAAGAACTAAATGAACTAAACCCAAAAGAAAAGTTCTAAGGGTAGGAGCATTTATAGGTCTGATATTTCTGGAAAGAAATATTTTAACTGTCTGAAGATATGATATTTTATGATAAGTTGCATTGCCAAGACAATTATTTAGTTCACTTGTGAGCGGATTAAATTTATCTAGATATATTATTCTAACTGTATATCAATTAAGTAACTGATTCAGTTGAGACACGCCATGTGACAAAGATGTGAGAAATCTTTCTAGAATCCCAATAAGCATTAATTGGAGTAAATTCCATAAATATTGCTTTATATACACGAGTAGAAGTTCAAGGAACTGATACAAATAGATTGTGTCTATAAATTCTGCTTCTACATGACGTGTTAATACTCTATGAAATTCATGAATTTCATGTTCGTTCAAGTTCAAATGACTCTTAGTTTCTATTGGGTAGTTGAGTACTATATTGTGAGTAAAATTCTGGATAAGTCTTTATTTTTTTATAGTTATTAGTAAATGGATTCTCATTTGGAATGTTAATCTATGTGATTTATATTGTAATTATTTTTTCTGCATTCATAACTTAACATTTGAAGTTGATGTCAAGTTATGTTATTCTAGAATGGACTATGTTGGTCAAGAACACATGATTGTCCAACTAAGGTAGGACTAAAAGGTAATTGGTAAAGATCAAATTTACCTACATGTGAACGCTTCTAGAATAGAAAAATAGTTATGAGATCTGTTTGCAAAATAACTAGATTTATTCATTAGTTGTATTAAATTCGTTCTGAAGTACGTGGTTAAGACTCTCAAAGTAGATCATCTTGTGTCCATTTGTGTGAGTATCTTACAAAGAATGTCTTTGTGAAACGCTTACAAGTATCAAATAAGTTGATACATGATTGAAAGTAAACAATCAAATGGAAAAGTTATCATTTGTACCACATAATATTTTTTGAAAAATAAATTTTTTTCAAATTGAAATAAGTGAGCTGTGACCCACCTTGTATGAAATAGATAAGGTAAGATCATCTGGATCACTTCTTCCGAATGGGAGGATTTTATGGAGGAGGAAAATAATATTTAACCACCTCTAGTTGATCCGAAAGTTCATGATCCCAATGATCTTCATCTCAGTGGGAGTAGTGAGATCTATGGCTTAGTAGGAGTAGGATTCTAAACATTAGTAGGAGTTTGGAAAAAAAACTTCTGCAGGATATGAATTCTGATTATGATAGATATGTAAGATATTGATCAAAACTAGAAATTCATAAAGCTAAAAGAATAAGTTTTTTCCATGCCAACGACTAAAGGTTGAAAGTGTGATACTTCTTTTAGCAAATCCTATAAGATGAGAATGAACATAAGATGATTCTGGATGTTGTGTCAGTTCTCAGCTAGAATGAATTAGTTAATACAATAGATAAATAGATAAGACCAAACTATGTTTAATAACTAGTTTGATATTGACCTGTCTATAGGAGCACATTTTGAGAATTAATAAACTCTCAAGATTAAGCATAAATAGATTTGCTTAACTTTTGGAGGTATCACATAACATGAAAGAGTTGGATATGAGGAGTCATTCTCAATAGTTATGAGATTTCTGATTATTGGGTTAATTTTGGCTATCATAACCTACCTGATCTAGAGCTACATCAAATGGATGTAAAGACTGTATTTCTCAATGGAGAATTGGATGAAGAAACTCATATGGTTTGACGAGAGAGTTGCATTCGTAGATTAAGATAGCAAACATAGAGTTTGTGAAGTAGCCTCAATCTATATGCAAGTCAGTGTTAAACTTGTCATTTCACAATTCGACCATAATACGAATATGTCGTATTTCGAATTGATTGATGAGAATTATGTTAATAACACTTAATGCTCTGAAAGGTTTTATTGTCATATGTGAGTGACATATGTAGTCAAAATTGACTAGAAATATCTTTACAAGATCAAAGTGTAGTTTACGACTGACTTTGAAATTTAAAGATATTAGAGAGATTCATTACTACTCGAAGTTAAGATTTTAGGAAATCGTTTGAGTTTAACAATTTGAATGTGATGATAATAGTCCTATGTGCTCTAGTAGTCAAAAAGGTCATTTTCTAAAGTAAAGACCTATATCTAGATATTCCTCATAAGCTAAAGGATGTGATGGATACCCTTTAAGCGAATGTTTTGGACTATGATAATCCAAAACATAGCACATTGACTTTCGGTCAAGAAAATTAAAAAGTACATGGAAATGATTGCAGTACAATCATTTAGGTTAAGACCTAACATCATGAGTTAAGCTAATGCCAATAAGGCATGAGATATGAATATATGAATGTTCACATTTGGATATATTTATTTGTTATTAGGAGAAGCGATCTCATGGAATAACTATGAATAGACTTGTGTCTATCTCCTAATCAGTTATAAGAACTAAGTTTGTGGTTTTTGTAACTATTGTGCAATAAATGAAATGGTTAAAGAGAGTCTTCAACCATTTATCCAAAGCTATCCCAGATGAACTAATAAACATATATTATGTTTAGTTGTTATATGTGAAGAAGTAAGCATGAAACAGATATCTATGTGAGATATGATCGTAGATCTTAGGTAATACCTTATGATGTTTTAAGAAATATGATAGGTCCAAGGATTTACGAATGAGTTGTTTCTTGCTCAAATAGTATCTATTGAATCTCTTATTCAATGGAATTTGATACTATATCAACAATACAATTGTGAATGTTATTTTGAGTAACACTTATGAATGCACGTGAGATAGAAAAGTAGCCCACTCACATGGGTGTTTACCTCAGTGGGAGTCAATATATTGATTCCTTGTTGAGATAAGGCAGTTTTATGAACATTATTACATCGAGTGTCTGTTCTAAAATATTGATGTCGTCTTGCTTAACTACAAGATAAGTTCTTGTTAAAAGTGCAAGATTTGTGAATGCTAGCATTTGTTGCTGCATAGGATTTTATGTAAATACGAGTGATAAGAAATAAGTGAAACTTATCATTAGTCTGTCTTGATAGCTTGGAGTAGTTTTATGTAAACTAAGGTCGTTGTTCTGTAAAATATCAAGGCTGAAGCTCTAGTATGATGTTAATTTGTGTATCACATGTGCTCCTTTTTGGAGGAATGAACATCATAAGACATGGTTAGTACCATGTTTGCTTAGTCGACCAATGGATGGGAAATCATAGAGTGATTTATGTTTCCTAGTGTGAGACCAATTTCAAAAACTTGGTTTTCGGAGACACTATCCTTATGATCCTTAACATATTTCAGAAGTATGATTTTGTGCTGCTAGCTTGGAAAGTCTATGAAAAGGTCATGATTCATAATTCGACTTGGCAAGGCTGACTAGAAAAGTAGGCATTATCATGATGGAAGAAATACTTATAAAGGAGAAGGTTCTTCATCAATCATATTCATGAGATTCATAGTTCTGGTGCACCTATTGTATTATGTGTAATACAATAGTGAATGTGAACAAATTATTTGAAATCACATGTGATAACAATGGGATATGAGATGAGGCCTAGGATAAGGCATACGGTACATAATAAGGATATCGAGATGCTACAATTCATGTGGCCATTGTGAGTGCTCTTGAGTTTAGCTATCCACACTCGATGTATGCTGGTCGCACGAAATCCTTGCTAAGTGAAAATTTGAGACTTTGTTGACTATGGTCAATAATGTGTGAGTGGGAGATATTGAACTTTTTAGGTTTGCACCTATTATTATCCAAAATTAGTCAAGCCCATTGTTGGGCCCATCATCCTTTTGATGAGTAAGGTGGCAGCCTTTATAATTTTGCCTCTTGGATAATTACTCACTCATTTGGGATTAGGTGGCATCCCAAGGGCATCCCTATAAAAAGGGAGAGAAAGCTGGTGCCAAGTTGGAACTTTTGGCCAAACTTATCCACACCACACTCTAAAAGGGATGAGAATTACATTTTAGTCCCTATAGGTCTTAGAACTTGCAGATCAAGGCCATTCGTGAAACAATGTTCACGTATTTGATTCGTTCATGATCGTGAACCGACCGGTAGCACTACTTTGTCGTGACGATCCTGTGGAAGCTCATTATAATAAGTAAGGATTGGTTTAATTAACGTATTGGATCGTTAAGGAAGGATTGTTTTAATTAACGTATTAGCTCGTTGATTGTACAGAGGATAAGCTTGTAATTATGCATTAATTACAAGCTAAATCCTTGAGTATTAAATCATTGGACTTGATAAATAAATGCTAGGATAATGGTCTAATGTAAAGCATTCATCTTAAATGCCAGTTTTATTTATAACATTGAATAGCTATGAAAATAAGGTTCAGATTTTGTACTGTATCACCTAGTACAGTGTATCACCTAGTATAGTAGGGATATTATTGTCATTTGGAAAAAAATATCAATCAAATTAAAAAAGAAAGAAAGATAAAAAAGAAGAGTATGCAAAGGAGAAGAAGAGCCTAAAAACTTGCTACACCAGAGACCCGGTGTACCGGAGACCCGTCGGCCAAAGACCTTGACGACGTATCGAGGCCCTTCAAAATAAACCCATACTCATGGCTCACTAATTTATAGCAAGTCGGATCCAAAGAGGGAAGAATATTCAATAAACCTAACTTCGAAACAAGAAAGTAAAAAGGGGGTTCTATAAGATTGACAATGAAATCAAATTAAACGAGAACGAAGAGAATTGTACGAGTAAATATCAATGAGAGAAAATGGTAGATTCGAGATTGGAGTACCACGTCAAGTCGGTTGATCACTAGATCACAAAAGATAATCTAAATCTTGTAGCAAATAGGGATAAATCTCCTACAATCGCAAAGAGACCATTAACATTCTATAATTAACTAGCTACGCAACCGCCAGACTAATTGTTTATCACCTAACAAAGAGAATATCAACCGATTTCTAATCTAGAAGGCAATAGCATTAAGATTCCTACTCTTAGCGATTTTACTCAAACCCTTGGTATGTATGAACTAGCCTTATTTATTCCTAGTTAATCAATTTGGTAACAACCGTTCCTCACAAAATTAACCTTGCTCCTAGTTCAATTCTTAATAGTGACCGTTAATCAGGAATCAATGGCATGTGAGTTCTAAAATAGATTCACGACCACAAACCATTCAAGAACAATAATAACCACAAGGAAATAAATAAATACTACTGAATAAGATTGAAATAACAAGATCTTCACAACCAAAACCTGGGTCTCCTCCCTCGAATCAACCTAGAAGATTGGTTGCTCATGGTTCAAGTAAATGCAAAATAAAAATGGGGTTCTGTTCTCTAGAATGCAAAGTACCTAAAAGGGTCATCCTCTATGTAATTAAAATATTGCCCCTGAATTCCCGTAATAGTCTTCTACCAGATCAGTCTTTATTGTTTTGATCATAACTTTCTCTTCCTGACTCCCATTGGTGCATTCTTTGCATGAATGGAAAGAAGAACAAAAGATCTTAAATTTTGTGTCTGATAGTCTTCTCCCAATGTTGCTCCAAAACTGACAAAACTACCTTCTAAGACAGCTGTCCTTACTAGACTCCTCCTTCATGCAGGATTCCTTCTTCCATCCTTGTGGATATGATATAATTTATTATATTACTTATGCGACCGTGTTCTCTTCCATCCTTTCTTACAAGTATTAAATAAGTTTATACATATTCGAAAGTGAAAAATCAAACAGAAAAGTAATAATATTTTTGAAAAATGAGCTTTCAAAATTGAGATAGGTGAGTTGGGACCTGTCTTATATAAACTAATAAGCTAAAATCATCTAGATGACTTCTCCTAAGTGGGAGAATTTTGTGGAAGAGAAAAATAGTTATTTACCACTTTTATTTAACTCGGAAGTTCATGATCCCAATAATCTTCATCTCAGTGTGAGAATGAGAGATATATGGCTTTGTATGTCTAGGATTCTAAATTTTAGTGGGAATTTGGAATGTAACTTCTAAATTATACAATTTTTAGTTACGATGGATATGTGAGATATTTATCAAAATAGAAAATTTATGAAGTTAAGAGAATAATTGTTTCACGCTAGTGATGAAAGGTTGAAGATGAGAAAAATGTTCTCTTGTATAAAGATATAAGTGATGCTTCTTTCAACAAAGCCTATATGATCTTCATGAGAGATCAATGGCTTAGTGGGACTAGTTTTCTAAATTTTAGTCAGAAATAGGAATGAAACTTCTGTAGGAAACAATTTCTTGTTACGATGGATATATGAGTTATTTATCAATGCTACAAATTTGTAAATGTAAAAGAATAAGTTTTTTTGATGCTAGCTATTAAAGGTTCAAGGTGTGAGAAATGTTCTCTTGGATAAAAATATAAGTGATACTTCTTTTACCAAATCCTATACGATGAGGAATAACATAAGATTATTTTGGATTCTCGTCCATTCTCAGATAGAATGAATTAGTTAATGCAATGGATGAATAGATAACACTGAACTATGTTTGAGAATTAGTTAATTGTTGACCTATCTAAGGAACACAATTTGAGCATCAATGAATTTTTAAAATTAAGCATAAAGAGTCTTGCTTAACTTTTAGCGGTATCACATAACATGAAAGAGTTTGCTATGAGGAGTGAATCTCAATTGTTGTGAGATTTTTTATTATTGGGTTTATTTTGACTATAATGGCTTATTTGATTTAGAACTACCTCAAATGGATTTAATGACTACATTTTTCAGTGGAGAATGGGATGAAGAAATCCATATGGTTTGACTAGAGGATTGCATCCATAGATTGAAACAACAAAAGAAGCTGGACCTTCCTACAAAAGAGAGGAGTGACCAAAATGTAATCTTGACTATCCCTATCCATAGAAAAAGGAAGTTCATCTTAGTTCCTAAGGGTCTCGCATTTTGCAAAGCAAGGTCATTTGTGGAAATCGTTCACATATCTAGTATGTTTGTGATTACGAATGAATCAATGACAATACCTCATTAGAACAGTCTTGTTGAAGTATGTTATAAAAAATAAACCTTATTATTTATTAAAGAATTTGTTCACTAATTATACAGAGGTTAATGCTTGATTATATGTTTATCACGTGGAAAAACCTTCGAGTAACCAAACTTCTATTGACTGGAATTTAACGTAATCAAAAGCCAAAAGATTTGAATTTAGTTCTGTTAAAAAAATATTCACAACAACCTACAACTGAATCTGGAAGCTTCAAATCTGTGTGTAAAAGAAAATTCAAAATGAGAGAATATACATTTTGAGTTAAACAAAATTCAATGAAAATTTATATTACTATCATGTTGTTTAACGCATTTTTAAGTCACTACCCTATAATTTAGTTGCCTTGTTTGGTGACTGTGGTTTTCTAAATTGACTCTTTTGGTGACCGATGTTTCATGATAATATTTTAACAAGAGTTATGTTATCCCATATCACATAAGCTCCTTGTCATTTTTCTCAATCCAAAGTGGCAATTACGTGACAAACTTGGTGGTTATTGTCTAGCCAAGTATCTTTATCTTTCATGTTTTGATATTAATTTTTATATTTTTAAAGATAAATTTTTATACCAGATTATATATGTCATGATTTGAACCCTAAATATTTTCTCAAATTGTATACATCATATGTCGACTAGTTCATATGTCTTTTTTTGGTAAATTTTTAAGTTTAGCCTATTGGATTGGACTTAAATTTTTTGGGCTTAAGACGGCTTTGACTTTGTTTGCCTCCCAAGCAAAGTTTTTCCCTATTTACAAGAGGGTAGGTTTGAATATCTGACCTCTAGGAAAGGAGGTAGGATCCATCACCATCTTACCTTATCAAGTGTTGGTTATGTCTTTTAGTTAGTTGTTAAGTAGTAGTAACCATGTTACTAGGAAAACAAGGAATCATGGTAGAAATTTTAGCTTTTTAGTTAATTACTTTTATATAGATTAAATTGGATTTGAATAAACTCCAACCTTTCATCATTTTATTTTATTATATTTTTAAGGTAAATTATTTATATTAAGATTACACTTACTAGGGTTTGAACCATGAATATCTGTAAAGTCATCGATGTTTGGTATCTATTTATTCAATAAAGACTTCAAATTTAATGTGCACAAAAGAAAGCTCGAGACTCAATATTTTTTTAGGACTACTGATTTTACCAATTGATGAACAATGCCTATTGTGTCTATGCTTCTTTGGCACCCCTTCTACCGACTACCACAGTCAAAGCCTAACCAAAACCTCCAATAGACACCCACTCGAAGACCAGCCATCATCTTGAGTAGTAGCAACCTAAAAGCTTGATGAGACAGTCAGTCTTCTCCAGAGGGGAAATCATAAAATGCACCACTGAAACATCCATAAGTATTTGCATTTTGCACACAACATGAGTTGTCTCATTTGCCCCTCTACGCACAAACTTGATCCAAACTGCCTCAAATTGAGTAGCCATAAAACAAAAGTCGTCCAAAATAATGCTAAGATCACTCTTATTAATACCCTCCCCTCTGGACTGCCATCTAACAATTAGATTCCATCTCGATATTACCTAGTCCAAGGATCTTTCTAACGTGAGTCCTAGTTACAACCTAACCATGATGAGATCTCCTTCCAACAACATAAAAAATGCAGGGTGGTAGAGATGATAAAATCATTTTATCATGTTCATCAGGATAGAGAAATTCTAATCACGAATAATAATCCATACTTCACCATATCCATTAGATGAGAGACTTACATCAATTTTTACCTTGAAACAACCCCTTTTCAGAGGTGGCCAATAGGCAGTTTGATCTAATCTGCTATCCATTAGCTTGTTGTTGGCAGCCACTAAAATCATTCCATAGTGAAAGGCTTGCCTCCCACAACCTTTGAAAGTCAAGCACCACCTCTAAGTTGAACACCACTTAGTTTCTTGCCTTTCAAATACTCTAAAGCCATGTCATACATCAGTTGCACTCTAAGACATCCATAAGAGACAGAAACCTACAAACTCATCATCTAACCATTGTGGTCCATGGCTTAGTAACATGATACCTACAAGATGTAAAAAAAACCTTTGTTTTAAAGTAACCAAAGAACAAATCAGCAACAATTTCAAATACTTCTCTACATAAGGGGTATACATCCACAATGTCTACACCCTTTTTATTTAAATTTGCTCGCACTAGTAAGTTGGTACCCATTACTTCCTATAAGAATGTCTTAACCTATGGTAAGTTGTGTACACTCCAGCATCACTTCCAAATTTCTCCGCTCAATGTAAAAATAGAGGCCAATGAGGAAAAAGACCATAATATATTGAAATTGACATACTACCACTACGGACTGAATACTAGCAAATTAGGGCCTATGTCCATGTCCTCGGTCAAGTGTACTCTCTAAAAGCATGTTCTAAAGATGAAATAGAGTAGAAACCTGGAGGGGAATGGTGAAGAGGCAAAAGGAAGGGTATGGTTCATCATCCTCCGTCATCTTCATAGATTGAATCTGGTAGGATATGGTTCAGTGGAAGAGAATTATAATTTACTCTTTTTTGCTCTATTTGTAGATGTTAATTTTCATGAAGTAGGGGGAGCATCTCCTCATCACTTGAGACTTTTGACATAATTGCTAATATGAAGGCAAATGCTCAAGATAAGCTCTGCTCTCTCTTGATCATCAAATTTTGGTCATTGATGAAAGCAGACTTACGGATGAATGCACGCTTATATACTATGACATTAAGAATTTGTCCACCCTCCTCGTAGTGGTGCAAATTGAAGCTATTGCATGGCAACAATGCAAGATCCCTGCTTTCCTTCCATGTTGAAGTTTCTTGTAGCCTTGTCCACACTACATGTAGGCTATATGTGAACCAAATTGGAGATTCTTCGCAAAACTGTATTAAATACTAGTGTGGTGGTTCTTGGTTCTTTGACTGTGGACAAAAAATCCTCAATTCATGCTATTGGTGTTTTCATTGATGGAAATATTGTATAGCACAAAGAACTAGCACACCAGTATTTAATATATTGCACAAAAAAACTTTAAATAATTCGCATATAGCTTGTAGTATGGACAAGACTTCCAACCTTTGGAGTTGGCAAGAAATTGCAACATGTAATGTTTTGTTATATAAAGATTGAACTCCTCCTCAAGGGCTCAGACAAAGGCCTGAATTTTGACCACTTGATAAAGTGAGGAGGCACAATCAATTTTGTAAGTAAAGCTCTTAAGTGCCTCTACGATGTCAAATTTTGCCATGTATCAAGTTTTGATCTTTTGCTCTTTAGTACACATTTCGACAAACCAATTACAATTAATAGATATAAACCCATATCTTATCCATAACTAATAGATTCTAAGAGCTACAAGATAGAGTAAGTGTCCAACCCACAATATGTAAATCTTTTAAGGATAAGCTGGGACTGAAGCAGACAAAGTATGCAACCTTAAGGGTGGATGTTTTGAAACATGGGCAGCCTTAACTTAAGTCCCTTTTAGCTTTAAATATGTGCATTATAGTATTTGGTTTTACAGTTTTTGCATCCTCTTTCAATTAAACTCCATTATAGGACCAAATCTTCACATGGCCATCTTTTGTCCCGTCTTGCTTTGTGCATCATCGTTTGTCACATATCTTATCCATAACCAGTAGATTCTAAGAGCTACGAGATAGGGTAAGTGTCCAACCCACAATGTGTAAATCTTTAAAAGGGCAAGCTGGGATTAAAGCAAAAAAAATGTGCAACCTTAAGGGTGGATGTTTCGAAACATAAGCGACCTTAACTTAAGTCCCGTTCATCTTTAAATATATGCATTATAGTATTTGGTTCTACATTTTTTGCATCCTCTTTCAATTAAACTCCATTATATGACCGAATCTTTACATGGCCATCTTTTGTCCCGTCTTGCTTTATGCATCATCTTGTCTATTTCTTTGCTATTTGGATGACAGGTTAGGCTAGGATTAGGAAGAACACAAACCAACTTGTAGATGAGAATTTGTATCTGGACCATAAACCTAATTCACCTAGCTCAATTTATCCTAAACCCTAAACCCTTAAGAATAAGCCCAGACCCAGACCATTCTAGGGCCCAGTTAGTTCATTGTACATATGCAGGCATGCTTCTAGTCTCTTAATTCTTTTTTCTGAGGGAGATTGGCTAACTTCTTACCCGGTCAGGCAAAATAGGTCCCTTCCTTCATGTCACCTTTTTCTTCTTTCTGTTGATCCTTTCCTAAAAAATTATGGGTGCCAAGTTCTCTTCTCGCTTCTAGATTTGAGGCCCCAATCTCCTCTTCATCAGCATCGTTCCCCATGTCTATTTCTTTCAAAATATTGTTTCTTTCTCTCCTTCGTTTGCTTTGCTCTATGCTTGTCTTTTTTCTGCTCTCCATTATATTAACGTTGAAATGATTTTTGAGCTTTAAGGGAAAAATACAGAGTGGCACCCGTGGTTTCACCGATTATCACTTGGGTACCATTTTATTTTTAAACTGTAAAATAGGCCTAACTTATTCTAATTTCTTCACAGGCTGGTCCCAATCTTTGGTCTGTATTTTATATGGAACGACACCATTTTGCATCCAATATGGTAGTCCCATATTAGGTAAGTTTAAAATAATGAGCTGGTGTTGACATGGCAGTCAGTCAAATATTAATTTTAGTATTGAATATTTCAATAATTTTTAAAAACCACCTCCCCTCTCTCTCCTCCTCTATCTCTCCTCTCTTCTTCCTCTCTCAGCATCCTCGCTACAATGGAGGTGCTGCCATTAGAAGAAGATGATGAGTGGGAGCTCTGCCTTGATGACAACAGTTTTGTTTAGAAGATCCTTCGTCATTAGGGGGGCTGTTGATGCCACCGCTGTAGTAGATAGTAAAGCAAAGGATATCTTAGAGCAACGGAGGAAGAACGAGAACAAAAGGTAAGCTTTTTTGAGCTGAAGGACAAGTACTAGAGGGAGATCAACTAGTGGGGAATTTTGTCGAACATGTTGAAGGAGATGCAAGAAAGGGCCAGCTTTGATGTGGTGGATTTACATATATAAACTCAAAACTAAATCACACATTAACCCTCTCAAATCCAAGATAAGAGCAACTACAGGCACTACCAACTAAACCAAAAGACAAAACCTCAAACAATAAACTCCTTAATCCAAACCTAAATTTCATATTAAATCCAACAAATGGACTCTAATCTAATCTAAATTTTGCATCCTTCCCTAGCCCCACTACCTTCTTCTTCTCTAGCTCCTGAACCAACGACCTTGCCATCGCCTAGTCTGTGTTCACTCCCTAGCTCTATTGCCTCCCTTCCCTAGTCATCGTATTCGTCCTCTAGCTCCGAATCTAACTAGTGACAAAGGAAATCTATAAAGTAGAGGGAGATGTGTGATAGCTACTAGGGGAGGAGATGAGGTGGCGAGGATAAAGGAAGATGGAAGCCGGGACACAGGAAAAAGCAATAAACAACTCTCCCTCTTGGGGTTTACGGATGCATTTCATGGATTATCAGGGATCGAACATCGAGGTTAGGGTGACCGAGGATCGAGAATCGAACCACCAAAAGGAGCTTTATAGTTTTAGATTTTGGGGTTTTTTTTTGGTACTGTGTTTATTTGGATTGTTTGGTTAAAGAAGGAGAAGTTATTTGGATTATTTGGTTGAAGATGGAGAAGATAGGGGGTAGAAGATAAACATTGGTTGGAAGAAGAGAGAGAATGAGAGAGGTGAGGGTGAAAGAAGTTTTGAAATTAATAGGTAATTTTGATACTAATTTGGTAATTTATCAAATACCACGATCATTAGGTAATTCTAGTCTCAGCTCTGTGTCAGTCCATCTTGGCAAGTTTAAGAGGAGAAACAGTTTTCTTCGCAACATATTTTCATACGCCATATCATAATTTTTGCCACAATAGATCTCTACCGCAATAAATCTGTCGCTAAGTTTTTCCCTATGTAACCTAAAATTCCGGTAGTGATGATTTCATCATTATGTTGTAACATAAAGATCTATGGTACGATAAACAGTTGTACATATGGATTGGTGACGGGATATGAGTGATATGTAACACCGTAGAAAAATCGCAACACGATATATGATAGATAACAAAATATAAAAAGTCGAAACCATAAAAACAAATATGTAGATGCTTAGATAGAAAGTTCGAATCAATGACAAGTAGATAAATATAGTTTACGGTAGTTTTGTTATTTATCTAACGTGATTATATCATCATATTTTGATTAGAAGTCTACGCAAGTGTACGCAGACACAGAAAGATGGAAGAAAAAAATCAGACAAAGAGTAGAAACCAGCTAGAAATAAAAGATAAACACATACATGAGATAGTTACAAATATAGTACCATGTAAAAAGACAACCAAATAACACACATATTAGAACCATTTAAATTCAAAGATAAAACTATTCATTTTTTTGGTAAAGAAACACGGTATTATTCGATAGCATACTTTGCTCCATGATAGAGAAAATTTCATGCTAAATAAAATTTTATAATCATGGAATTATTAATATATTATTTTCATAATATATTAGCACGGTACTATTAAATATTATTACCAAACACTAAAAAATATACAAAACCAGAAATGGTCCTGCTTGAACAGTTAAAAGTCGCATGCAAATTACGTGGCGTCTTTGAAATTATCCTCCCTTTTGTTTCTTGGTACAATTTGAATTTATTTTATGTGGAAATTTCCGGTTGGATATTCTCTGTGGAATTTATTACCTAATCCTTCTCGAGACTAGTCCAAGTCAGTTTTTTTTAAGTTCCCATATTGAGAGTGCAATGTTTACCCCATATAAAAATAAAGTTAATTCAGTATTTATTTAGATAAATTTCATTCCTTAATTATTTGTATCATTAAGATAAGAAGTACAAGCCCCCCACCACCACCCACGCCCCTCTATAAATACCTCAAATCTGTTGATCATGTTCATTTAGGGAACATGATCTGCAATGTCCCGTCGTAGTACTTCGGTTGATGATAACCTTATATCTCGCATTTTGTTGTCCTAATGGAATAAAAAGAAAAAACAAGTTTATGGTAATTACAAAGGGTTCTATCGCAAATGCAGTATCTTTTCACCGAAGGTTTGTGTTGGAACATGTCCAATTGGAATTGGTGTTCACTTCGGAAATAAAGTAAGTTTCTAGAAGCCACACAACTAAGCTACCTTACTTCCAACCTCTAACCGTCTACGAATTTCAATTGCAATTGATGTTGGCATAAAGACGTCTTATAAGTTGATATCATTCACTCTGATCAGGGTCAGGGTCATTTTTGTGAACGAATTTGCGTCAAAGTTGATATGTTACGAACTTGTCAATCCGGAAATTTTGTGTCGTCGGAGAGAAAAAAAAATTTAAACCACATGATACTTGGTCAAAAACATGTATATGATCATATAGTGTATTGTTTGCACCATTTGAAATTTTAAATTATCATTTGTTTACTTTATACTTGTTGATCGGGTCCAAATATGAGACACTTAAATTATCTTTTATAAGTTAAATATATCCTTAATTTTCGTCTATTTATGGGTCAGGCACTAGACCTGCTCGGACACTAAAAATAAGGTAAAAAGGTATAAAATTATTGGACATGAAAAATAAGTGCAAGGAGAAATGTCAAATGCAAAAGAAAGATTGATAATTAAGTCCTGTGAATGTTGTTATGGAGGTTCCCAAAAAGTGAAATATCTTAACGGAGAGAGAATTAATTTACATTGTTTTAGATATTGTAGTAACATACATTTTGGTTAAGCATGTTGCATTGGGTTGAGATTTGTTATGAAACAGTTTCTTTTTAATTATCGCGTAATTCGATATTACTCCTATTTTCTTTTTCTATCCTAACAAAAAAAAATGTAACGGAAAATAACTACCTTTAGTTGTAAATATGCAGCGAAAATAGTTATGGTCTAAATAAGAAAACTACAATTCTAAAAATTTACGTGGTTTGACGAAGTCCGTCCACATAAGTATCTTATTAATGAATTATGTAGCGAGTAATAACTTTCACCGAACCTAAAAGCTATACAAAAACTGGCCGTAATTATAAAATCTTAATAACATACACTATTTTTCAACGAAAGAGAAGAATAATTTGAATGTTCAACGTGTGAGTCTGCTGCTTGCTTCTACGAGGAAATCAGTAGCCGTGGTTATCTTGAATAGCTCAATGAGCTGTCAGGCCTTAATGTCGTGGAATAGTCCTCTGCAATTAGACAAAATCCAGTCGACCAAAATCTTGAACTTGTGGTCACTTTCGAATTGGAATTAATTGTTAAAAAGTTTCGTTCCAATTCATAGCTCCGAGACTCAATAAAAGTCAAAGTTCTTAAACGTCGATCATATAAATGCCACGAGACGAATCATACAAATAGTTTCCCTGTCATGACCGTTTCTTTCTCTCTCTTTTAAACGACGACTGTTCCATTCGTTGCCAGTGCAATACTTTTTTATTTCATGTACAGTGGATTATGTTAACTAAATTTTTCTTAAATTATATACATCTTATGTCGGTTGGTTCATACGTTCTTTAGTTAGTTGTTAAGTAATAGTAATAATGTTAGTGGGAAAACAAGGAATCATGGTAGACATTTCAGCTTTTTAGTTAATTACTTGTTTATAGGTTAGTTTGCACTTGAATAAATTGCAGCCTTCCAATATTATTTTTTTAAGGTAGATTATTTATACTAAAAATCACCTGTTAAAGTTTGAACCATGGATTCCGTCAAGTCATCAATGTTTGGTAGCTGTTTACTCAATGAAGACTTCAAATTTAACGTGCACAAAAGAAAGCTCGAGCCACTGTATTTTCTTTTGACTACTGATTTTACCAACTGATGAGCAATGCTTCTTGTGTATATGACTCTAGCAGGATTCCGCTCCAAGCCGTTTACAGGATGTTAAACTCCCACCGACGACGAACAATGTAACAAAAAATGATGAGTTCAGTGGTGAGATTAGAGTTGGCCTTAAGTTTATCCGAGAGGTACAACTGATATTGCCTTGTCAACTTATCTTGTGTGTAAGACTAAACATTGCATATCTTTTAGTTACACTGTTTCTGTTTAAGCTAGAACAAGAAGTGGGAAGTGGGGTTATCATAGTGGCCAAGAGGAATGTTTGAGCAATGGACAAAAGAGGAGCTTGCTCGAATTTCACGACCAGTAAGTATAAACGAAATTCGTGATGCTCTCTTCAGCATGTCTTCAATCCACCTGTTTTGTCTCATTAGCCTTTGCAAAGTAGCTTACAAAGTACTTACCAAACTCATCGTGAGAAGCTTTGTCCCAGGGTGCCAAATTGCACACAATATTGTTATTTTGCTAGAGGACCTATATTCAATGAGGTTCAAAAGAGGAACAAAACGATGGATGGCAATCATGATAGACCTCGAGAAAGCTTCATCATGAAGTGTGTCACATAAACGTTATGAGGATCCTCTAAAATAGGGAAATGGTAGAGGAATTCTCGCCCGACCATGGTCTATGATAAGGTGACCCATTGTCACCTTACCTATTTGTTGCTTGGTTTGAAAGATTTACACAATGGATCACCGACACACCAAGGAGAAAGCTATGGAAACCGGTGAAAGAGTTACTTTGGTGTGAAGTCCGTACTATCGTCTCTTTCATTTTATGCGATGTAGGTCATCTATCTTCTAAGTAGCATTTGTGACAAATTGGATAAAATAAGCATAGACTTTCTTTGGGGTAATTCTAAAAGGGGCAAAAAGGTACACTTGATGAAGTAGGATGGCAAAAAGGTACACTAGGTATCCAGAGTGCATGAAGGGAGAATAAGGCATTGATCACAAAACTAGAATGGCATTTTTTCACACAATTCAGGACTCTCTAGCCCAAAATACTAGCTACCAAGTACATGAAGAGACATCATGTGACATTTTTCTAGCCAGTTGGCAGTCTACTGTATGAGCAGGAGTAACAAAGATAAAACCTCTCCTAGATCTAGGAATCATGTGGACTATTGGTAACAAACAATTGGTTAACTTGTGGACAGATGAATGGTGGCCAGCAGGAGGATCCTTTGTCCAACAAGGAGTCTGTGTACCACTAGAACACATTAACAAGAAGATAGCTAACTATTGTACTCCAAGTTAAGGATTTGGAACATCTTGAAGGATTTCCTAGAAGAGAGTTATAGATTGAAGTTGGAGGCAATATCTGTGGATGAGCTAAGCAGCATACGAGACTCACTCTGTCATGACCCACGCTAAGGTCGGTGACTGGCGTTAGACTCTGTGACATCTTAACAACATAATATAGGCCTAGCAAGCCTCAAAATGATCTCACAATGAATAAAATCCAGCTAAAGACAATTTATATACAAAGCCAACAAAACATCTGAAAAGTGCTACTACTACAGAGCGTCTATAAAGAATAAAGATAAAAAAATGATCCAGGGACCTCAAAGTGTAGCCTCAAAGTAAAAAAGGAAAAGTACACTTAGGTACCCTGTGGTTTTACCAATTCTCATTTGAGTACCCTGTACTTTTTGGACCGTAGAACAGGTCCAATTTATGAAAATTTCCATCAATGGTAGGTCCATTGACCCAGTTCACACTTTTTTTGCAAAACTCTGCATTTTGTTGTCCACGTGGATAGCCACGTGCATTATGTCAAATATTTATTTCAATACCAAATATTTTAATTTTTTTTATAAAACTTCTCCCCTCTTTTTATCTCCCTCTCCTTTCTCTCTTTGTCTTTAACGACGGCGTTGTGCAGATTTCCCTGCAAATTTCAATCATCATCACCATCATCAATTACTCTAAACTCCGATCATCATCACAAGCAATAATGGTATAGTGGGTTCATGTCCATTCCGATCATTATCACAATCCCAAATTACCAACTCATATCAGGGGCCATTATTATCACTTGTCTGAATGACAAAAACAGAGGACCCAAAGAGAAAGGAAAGGCAAGTAAGTACTAGGGTTGCACCGTGCTAAGCCATAAGCTCCTGCATCCTTCTCTACCCAATGGCTTCCAACTCGAGATCTGCCTACACACAAAAAGCATTCATCTTTAATAACCATTAACATGCTATGATTGGAATACCCATCAAGCAATAGAATCAATCACAATTGTGGGATTCGAAACTAGAAACCCTAAACCCTAAACCCTAAGCAATTAATCATTACTTTTTTATTTGGACAAGAGACTCGTATATATACCATTGTCATGTTGGATGGTTGATTCCCGCTCCCCCTATTCACTTCAGAGCTCCCCTCTAGTGGACCATTCCTTCCGATGACCTACAAGGTGACCCAGCCATCGCCAGAGATGAGTTGGTCTGTGTCGGGGGTATCGGAGAAGAGTCGACAAACCTTGTAGCAGTGAGATGGATCTCTCGGCTATTAGGTAGCCTTATCTCTAGCAAGGGAATATGACATAACATATTAGTTATGGCTAACATGTGCATGCAACAGAACTCCACAATGTTCGACTTCACTCAAATCAAAATGCATGATAACCAAATGTTATATGTAATACCAAAGCACAAATATCGACACACATAGAGCTATGAATATGTTTTGAAAGGTCTCTTCCTCTAACTACTAGGGATATCCAAATGGCAAACAGTTCTCCATTTACAAATGTTACACACATCACAATGAATCAAACGTATGTACAAACATATCATTGACCAGCACCAAATGCATGTGATGCACACCATCAAGGTCTAAAGCAAACACATAACAACACACAACCAAATTTATCATGTACTATTCGCTTACTCAGACAAACACCACTCAATAGCGTTAATTCCTAAATCAAATACTCCTTTGACTTACAGTTCCTTCACTGAAACACCTTAGAAAGATCTATACAATAATCTCAACCATATAATGAGGTTAACTCTTGGTTTCCAAAACCAATTCACCTCCAACGCTGAAAATTACCAACTTAGGTACACTCGCAAATCATCCAAACATAATCAATAGCACAAATCCTTTAAAAACTTGGTTCATTACTAAGTAACATGTATATACTCTATGTATAAGTCACACATGATCACAAGTGCACAAATAATTTATTTTGCCAATCAAACATAAATGGAGCCAACGGTAAGCTCCATCGTAATTCATCATCCAAAAACAGATCAAACACATCAAATTCAATCTCTATAACACTTACACTCAACTCCTCTGCATATTTTCAATATCTCAATGTCTAACAAAAAACCTTCAATTTCCAAAATAAACTTACCAAGCTTCACTCTTTGAGTTTACTCAATCCTGGACTCATTAAGCAAGTCTGACCTTCAACAAGGTGTACAAAATGTTTTCTTCAACTAAATCAAGCATATTAAAGATTTCATAAAGCTAATCAACTTCTCTACAATTAGTCTCACAATATCTAATCTCAATTTGGTGTCTAAATCCACTTACCAAGTTATTCTTCTTCACCTCGCTCAACTGTCTATCCTAGTAATTATCTGTCAGTTCAAAACCAATTTCTCAATAATTCCTTGATCCAAATAATACATATAATATATTATTAGAAAGCTCTCTTCAACCTCCACAATTTCTTTGACAACCACAAAGCCTGAATTAGAGCAAAAGATGACTTACCAAGTCGATCCTCCTTCACTTGCTCCTTTCTCTTTTCTTTCACCCTCTCTCTTCTTTCTTCTCAATTTTGTTTTATGACTAAGTGTTAAGGTTTCTTTCTCTTCTAGGAAACCTCTGGGATGTTTATATGAAGAGGTGATAAGGTCCAATAGCAATCAAGTCACCTCGTCAATAAATCTAAGAACCAAACAAAAGTATCACCAAAAAAAAAAGAACCAAACAAAAGAGCTGGGTCCAAATAGATTCTTGCACAAGAAAGAAGCTCAAGTATGGCGATTCTCCTTTGGTTTTTACCCAATCTGGCAGTCAAACTTTATATTCCTTAACATCTCTAGTTTCTGGATCAATTGAAATTTCACACTTTGGAGCAATATTGAATAAGTTATAACAATTTTACTACACCAAGGTCAATCTGTCAAAATCTGGCCAACAACTTCTCAAGCAAATAATTCACAAAGCATTGTAAGTGTTGAAATGGGCCTCCAATGACTCCGATTCATATCTTCAAATACTTCAAAGATGTCATCCAAAGTAACCATCTCAATCCGATGCATTCCAATCAACCATCTTTTCCGAATGTCACACACTCACATAGAAATTCTCGAGTAATGGTATGATTAGTATTTGCTTACAAGGATTGTTTCCACACCTTTTTGGCCCTAAAGTTAATACATCTTATCTTAACGGGGAAATCGGGAAATCCCAGATATGTATAATCAAATAGATAGGGAGTGTGGTAACTGACTAGACTCATGGGGAATTGCTCTTTTATCTTTGGGGCCGTGTAATGGGAATAGAAAAGTTCTCTTTTGGGCTTACAATAATCTTGTTTTTGTTCTGGCATGTTAGACTCTAGAGTCCTATTTATTAGTTGGATAGGTAGTTGGTTAAGGAATTTATATTAGATTACTAAGTATAATTTTATTTGTGAATTTTATTGTTTTCTGTTTTCCACTTACTAAGTTTTCAACTCACCAGAGTCTTGTATGTGATTCAGATTGTTTGTGTCAGGTAAGGGATTGAGAATCAGGAGTTCCACTGCTTGCATCTTTATAATGTTTTTAATTATTGATTTACTTAATAAAGCTATAGCCATTAGTTAAGTTTTTAGTATCTTATTTACAAGACTTTGCAATTAATTTGCTTTGATAAACATGTTTGGATGTTGGAGTTATTTATAATAAGTTATGGTGCCATTCGTGGTACTTTCTACCTCGAGCATTTGTCACTCCTATTTTTGGGTTGTGACAAAAAGCCTAGACTAGGAGCATTCTTGAGATATCTAAGAACTTGATAAGTTGCTAAGAGATGTTTGTCACGGAGATTGTTAAGAAATTGACTGAGCTGCTGCACTACAAAGCTGATATATGGTCTTGTAGCTGTGAGATAAAATAACTTACTATCAAGTTGTTGATAATGAACTGAATCTTCAATAATGTTCTTCATATCTAGTGTTGTCTCAATAATAGGTTTGCATTTAGTATCGTAAAAAAGATCATCAAGTACAACTCCTGAATCAGTACACAAATTAGGCAACTTTGTGTTAGCATCAACAGTGGTCTGATGCGCTTGCAACCCAAATAACCCATATCCTTCAATATTTTTAGAGGATACTTCTTTTGCAAAATGTGCATACTAGAAGATGTATGTGCAATCTCCAAGTCCTTGAGTTTTGAGGTTCACTCCAAGTGATTCTTGGTAGCTGTAATGGCATGTGTCGAGCTTCCTGCAATTCTCATATCATCCATAGAAACTAGAAGAATAGTTTGAATACCAGATTGAGACTGAATGAATAATGAATGATCATGACCAAATTGTTGTATCCAAAACCCTGTAGAATTGAAGTCAGCTTGGCAAACCACTGTCTTCTTGTTTGCTTCAATCCATAGAGGGACCTTTGCAATTTGCAGACCTTTCTTACATCAGCAAAAGCAACTTCCAGTCCCTATGGAAGTGACATGTACACTTCCTCTATAAGATCGACATGTAAAAAAAGCATTATTCACATCCAATTGTTACAAGAACCACCCCTTCTGAACTACGAGCATAAGTAAAGTACTAATCATGATCAGCTTGGAAACAGAGCTAAAACTCTCAAAATAATAAATGTCAAGGGACTATGTGAAGCCATTGGCAACCAGGTGGGCTTTACAATGTTCAATATTGCCATCAGAATGATACTTGTAAACTCACTTGCAGCTAATTGTGCGCTTGCCAAAAGGCAAGAAGACCAAGTCCCAATTACGATTATGGGCAAGAGCTTGTAATTAAAGTTGCATAGCATCAATCTAACAATCATGTTTCACAGCCTGTATATAGGTTTCAGCTTCTTGGACACAAGAAATGGACAAACTAAAGGCTCTCTTAAGTTAGGACAAAGATGAGCCAAAGTAAAGTAGGAAGCTATAGGATTAGGAGTGGTAATAGCACAAGAGTTAGAAATAATTGATAGAGGAGATTGACTTGGAGGTCCGGTGCAAAGATCAGTAATGCCACCAAAGTCATGAGCCTAATTTATAAGGTAAGAAGGTAAGGCTTTGAGGTGAGCGGAGTGACATGATGTTGCCATAAACTCGACAAAAGATGAAGGATCAAGTGAAGATAGGATGGAAGCTGGTAGGGAAGAGGTGCTGGGATCAAAGGTGTAAAGGGAAGATGGATGATCAACCACCTTGCTAAGTGTATTATGCAACTGTGGCATAATGAAATGTGTAGGTTAAAGGTGAGAATCAAGCCCAAAAGAGCTTGAAAAAGGAAACATCTGCATAGAATACTACATCTCAAGAAATAAAAGCTCATGAGTCTACAGGTCATAGAGCGTGTTGATTAGAGAGTGGTCTTTAGCGTCATGAAATACTTCCAACCATCGTCGAAATATAGTTTTATGAAGTAGGGTTGTCGATCCCACGAGGATTAAGCGAATGCCTTACTCAGCTTACTAGCTATGAATTAGGAACTTGATTTGGATTGAATGGTTTGGTTTTGGTAACTAACACACTAACAAGCACAAAATTACAACTCAAGAACAACAACAACACAAATACAAAGACAAGCAAATTAAACAAAAATGATATGATACCAAACATCACATAAACTAGCTAAATGGTTTGTGGGGTTTTTTAAGTTTGTGCCATGGTCCGAGTATTTCAAGGCAACTAATCTATGCTCCCGCACTAAATTAGTCTAAGTTAATACTTAGCTAAGACCAAGTGAACTCAACGTGCCCTCGCAATCATCAAGTCACAAAATCCTAGCTAAACATCAACTATAAGTATCACCCTTTAGGACAACCAATTACAAAGAAAATCCTCATCTTACAAGGCAACGGATCAACTAATCAATTTTTCGATCTAATCTTTCTCCTCTCGAAGATCAAGACTCGATTATTTTCATAGTTCTAGGTGGCCAATCTAGACTAAGCATTAACTTTTTAACAAGTTCATGGTCCTTATTATTTTCACCCATTTTAACCATTAGCATGCTTAAGCTTTCAAAGCATCATATCAAAACAAAACTACTCAAACATATTTATAAGAAAACAAATATATTACATTAACAAAACAACAACAACATACATATATGGTTTACAAGAACAAAGCATAAGAAATTAAAGAAGAGAAAGAGTAAGGAAGATTTACAAGTCCAAGCCTAAGCTTGGTTTTTGCCTTTGTTTTGCCTTCTTCCTTTTTTTTCTTTCTTCTTCTCCTTTGCTTGCTCTCGGCCTCCTCTCTCTCTTTTTCTTTCTTTTCTTTTTTCTCATTTGGTCCGTGGGTTTTCTTGGAGACTTGGCTGCCTTCTCTTCTCCTCTCTTGCCTTACTTAACTAATTAATATGTCTAAGTCTTATTACAATCCAAAACTAACTTAACAAATTAATTCTTTCCAAATATCTAACCAACTCCTCCAAATAAGTATCTTGCTTTAGGAGTAAGTTAAATGGCTTTAGGACTTAGCAAGCAAGAGTTAAAACTAATTGAACCACCCTTGTTCACTTTTGTCTTGGCTGAATGGTGACACTTTGGCAAGAATTGGCGCCCTCCATGTAATTGGCGCACTCCATCTAGGCAAGAATGGGAAAGATTGGTGCCCTCCACTCTTTTGGCCCACTCCATGCTTGTTTCTCCTTTATGAATGGTGCCCTCCATGCCTTTGGAGTGGTCCATGCTTGCCTTGTCATGCATTTGTCATGCTTTTGTCACCAAAGTTGGCGCACTCCACCATATTGCACCCTCCACCATTAGCTACGTTCCTGAGGATTGGCGCACGCCATGTTTTTGGCGCCCTTCATGTTTTTTTATAGATTGAAGGTACAGATGTCTTCTTTCCAATGCCACTGACGGCGCCTCAATCCGACTTCGTATGAGGAAGTTATGAATTTTTCCGTGCAAGAGGTTTGGCCCGGCGAACTACATGGTTAGCCTCAGAAATAATTGGTGCATTTGGTTTGTTAATGTCATTTTGCTTGCATCGTTAAATCATTGTCCATGAAGCTCCTAAACATAAATAAAACATAAGAAAAACGAACGAACACGATAAAAGATCATAATGTACATTTACGAGACATATACAAAGAAAACACACTAAAACAATTAATTACAAAGCTAAAACTACATTAAAATGTACACGAATAATGAGTATTTTTGACACTCATCACTTGTAACCTTTGATTTTTGCTGAAAAACCAATAAACACATATTGATGTGCCCTTGGTGCAAGTTTATGCCGATGTGCTACAATGGTTGCTGCATAATAAAGGCATCCAAAAATTTGCAAATGTTGGTACAAAGGAGGCTTCTAATGCAGTAGACTATAAGAAGGTTGATTATGCAAGGCGATAGAGGGTATTTTATTGATCAAATAAGCTATATGTAACATAACATTTCCCCATAAACAAAGAGGGAGATGTGCCTGGACGAGTAAGACACGAGTCATATTGAGAATATCTTGATGCTTGCGTCAACTTAAGTATTTTTTTGTGGTGTATAGATACAACTCTGCTTATGAACAATTCCCTTAACACAAAAAAATCTGACATCTAAAACTCTTGACCTTGATGTGTTCTTATTCTTTAATTTTTTTTGGCCAAACTGAGTTTCAACTAACATGACAAATTATTCTACTATGGAGCTTACAAGAATCTTATTTTGAAGCAAGTAAATTTAGGTATAACTAGAGTGATCATCTATGATAGTAAGAAAATAAGAAAAGCCATCATGAGAGGGCTGATTATACTTGTCCTAATATCTATGTAATGAGATACATCACAATGATGTTGATCTTTCATAATGATAGCTAAATCCAGTTGATGAACTTATTACAGATGAGCAGTAGGAACATGATCAAGTCAATAGTGCAAGAGGTCTATTTCAGAAAGGGTTTGGCAAGAGGCTAAAGTGGTATACGGTAGTTGATAGAGATGGTTTGTGGTGAGGATGTACAACCACTGATCTCCAATGGCACTACCAATCTCCTTTGTAGTGATAAGGTCTTGAATCATGCAAACATATTTCTTTAAACTAAGTAAAAAAAGAAAGTGAGTGACTAGTTGAGACATAGAAAGTGAATGTGAATGTAGGTACAAGGACATTAAACAGGAACAGTTTGTCAGACAATTTAACTGTGCCTATATGTGTAGCAGCGATTCAATAATCATAAGCTAGACAAACAATGACATTGGTTATAAGGTGACCTTTTATAAAAAAAAATCTACTAGAGCATATGATATAATCAGATGCTCTTGAATCCATAATCCATACATCAGAAGAACTTCTACTAGACAAGATTCTATGGAACGGGACAGAAATTAGACCTATAAATGATGAATATGAACTATGAAGAACCTGAAATGATCCTGCCACAGAGTTGGGTTCTATATTAAGGACTTTGGGTGGCTTGGATGAGCAACTAAGAACTAAACTCATAGGCATGATTGTGGATTGTTGGACCATTTTTACTAGACGTGCAAACTGATTAGGAGTCATTCCCAACTTGTCAAGACCATGCTGTAACTTATCAATCTGATTGTACAGATCACCAGCTTGTGGAGAACATGCAAAAGAAGACTGACCATCACCAGCTTGTGGAGAACATGCAAAAGAAGACTGACCAGCACCTTGATTAGACTATGCTCGAGTAAACTTGAAGTTGGATGGAAATTCATGATTCTTATAGCATTTGTCAATGGTATGTCCTTCCTTTCCACATAAGGTGCAAATAGACTTCTTGTCATTCTAATTTCTCTTGAAATTTCTAACTTGAGAGCCAACTATAGAGACTGCTTCAGTAATATTTTCTTTCACTTGCACTAAAACAATCAATAAGTTTGGACTACTGTTAGCCAATAAATACTACTCATGATGAGTACAAGATACAACACCATGCTCATGCTCGGCAATGGGTCCATAAGAATGATTTGTGACTTTATATTGTCATAGTCCTCATTCATCCCAATAAGAAACTTGTTGAGTTGATCTCATTGTAGAGCACTTCTTGATGACCTAACAGCATCACAATCCAATGTTCCTATTTGCACAATTCTACACGTGTATGTCGCACAAACTGATCCTAGAGGGTGCGAAAATTCGTGAAATAATCATTTTACAGATAATGCACCTTGCTTTAATGTACACAACTCCATCTGTAATCGAGCAATTTATCTAGTGTCCCAAAACCAAAACGTTCTTTCAAGTCTTTCCAAACCCCATATGCAGTTTCTAATCCAAGAAATTAGCATGATAATACAACCTTCCCATTCAAGATAATCCATGTCACCAACTTATGGATAATCGACAGATTCATTAACTAGATTCCACTTTCTCTTAGATCGCAAAGCTCTCTCCATAGCTCTACTCTAGCAGAAACATGTAAGTCATGAGTTGAAACTTGATGAACTGAGGTCGATTAAGCTCGATCGCCAACAGGAGGTTGAGTAGTCTCCATTAGAGCTTCCTTGAAGCTCCCTTTCTTCGTAAAATCCAGGATCGAAGTAACACAAAACTAGTCTATCACTCTGATACCGTATCACATTTACGAAGACGAACTCAGAGAAAGAAGAACAAACAAAATTGGTGAAGGAATGGAAAAGATGTCATTAACGAGCTCAATCGAGCTTCACACAATTCGATAACTGTCATATACTAATGATTGCTATTTAAAGTTACCAGAAATCTACACGCGGGAGCTCGTATTTTAGTCCTATATTTCTTGGAATGCAACACATTGATCCCTGCAACTACGTCTAAAACTTTAATCTGAACTCCCAGTTTCCTCTGCTACATCAGAACATTCCCCATTATCCCACAGAAAGTCTGCTGGAGCTTCGTGCATCAAGGTGAGAGTGTGGTTTGTTGATATAGAGGGAATATTTTTCATCAAATAACTGCCATTCGGAAAGTATACATTTCCACAGAACACGTCACTGCATTATAGGCTACACAATGCTCTTTATATGCTAATTGTTGACCGATATTATCAAATGGCAAGTGGGAGCTAATGTCGTGATAATCAGATTCCCTGGAAGAACTCAGTCATTAAAGGACACCGTACTGCAATGCTGGCAAAAAAAATCTACTCCGTCAAAGTTTGAACCTGAGCCTGGCTTGGTTGTGTACAGTTCGAACCTGAGGACCAGTGATGTTCATGTTCATGAAGCGTATAAAGCTGCAGTTGAGTTGTTGCCTCTAAGGTAGCAACTTCGTTTTGCTTATCCTAGGAAGACGAAGAGACATTTGGGCTCTTCTGGATAAGGGTATTATTCTCTGGTTATGTCGCTGGGCTGATACCTCTTTTTGTTTGGGCCTTGCTTGGGGTCTTGTCTTCTTGGGCTTTTGATCATATTTTGATCCTGGTGATTTCTAGCCAATTGCCATCTTGGTTCAATTGCATAGTAATCCTCAGCTTTGTGGTCTGTATTTCGAGAGGAGTCTCAATTTTGCAACTTTGGGTCGGAAAACAGTAGTTACGGTGTTATAGATGATATTTTTTTTCACTGGGTTAACGAGGTTGGCGGCTATGAAACTGTGTACTTCTCATCCTGCCACTATTATAATTATAAATAAAACTTTACTTTTACAAAAATTATAAGAATAGTCCGAGCCTATCTGATTGTAGTTGAAAAAAGCGTCCAGCTGAATTCTACACAGGTATACATTTAAAGTATTTTTTGTATCAAAAATACATCTATGGATAAATAGAAAAGCCCGGAACTACCCATTATCTTATTTCCCTAGCTTCATGAACAACCTAACTACATAGCGTAGCAAATAAAGTTAATTGAACCAACACTATTGTACGAATCATTTCTGACAATCATACATAAAAAGAAGAAAAATGTTCATACCAAGTTTTCAAAACTGTCACAGATTACAAATATATAATTACTGTTGATATATAACAAATTTTATTTTAATAATATTTTACTCTGCGTTTTTCAAGGTATTTGAAGCGTATGGGAAATTTTCCAAAACGCCAGTTTGACCTCTTCGGATTAAACAATTAGTAGTATAACAACTCTTGAAGCTATTGTCTTTATTCTGTGTTAAACTGCAAGGACTCTTTTGATGACATCCAAGAACCACGGGATTCAATTGTACTTCGTCACACGCACGCAAGGATCAATGAAAACACGCATTAGATTCACAGTGACCAAAGTGTAATTGTACCTCAGATTTGCACACCGAAGAATAGGCAAGGGACAGATGTAACAGGTATAAAACCTAGGAAATGATTGGTAGTTATTATCTAATCATTATTCTGTTATACACAATTTACGAGAATAAAAAGTTAGTTAAGCTCATAGAGCTGGAATTAGAATCTTCCTCATTTCTCAACCGTTTTTCTTCGTTCCACCGCCATTAGCTTCGTATTACTTCACTTATCATGGTATCAGGGCAGGAACTTGAGCTCGCGTAACTGCGATCTTGGATCACAGTTTTTCTTCTCCTTCTAGAAGTTTTCTTGAAGCTTTAATAGCGCGAGAAAACAATCAACCCATTCATGAGAATCGCGCTCCACCACTTCAGGAGGAACCGCAAGCAACTGGAATGCGCCAACAACCAGGTGACCTTCCTTATCCTTCTGGTTCTTTTGGTTCTATTGGAGGCGGTGATAAATCAGTTTTTTATCTACATCCGAGTGAGAATCCTACTTCGATATTAGTAACTCCTCTGTTGAACAATCTGAAATATCACACATGGAGTAAAAACATGGCGCTAGTGCTTACAGTGATTGAGAAACTTGCAATAATATGGTAGTTCGCTGGCTTATGGCTTCAATTGAACCATCTATGTCAAAGTTTGAATGATTTGGAAATAGCTGCTGAAATCTAGAATGATCTTAAAGAGCGTTTGGGCACTGGAGACTCTATTCAAGTTGCACGATTGTAGATGCTCTTGTGCACTTTGAAGCAAGGAGCATCTTCTGTTAATGAGTATTTCACTACCTTTAGGATAATCTGGGATCAGTTTATTCAATATAGACATATTGTCGTATGTCATTGTGTAGACTTTGTTCGAGGTTCCTCTAATTATGACTCGGTTAGGTCAAGCAGAGAGTACATGCAATGGGACCAAGTCATAAATTTTTTCATTAGTTTAAATGATAATTTTGACAATGTTAGATCTCATATCATGTTAGTAGATCCTCTTCCTAGCATGAGTAGAATACTCTATTTGGTTCTGTAATATGAACACCACATCATTGGTTCTTCCAAGTCAACTTCTGATACCTCAATTGCACTTGCAACAACTGGTATGAAGTAGCAGTCTGGTGGACGTTCTGGTTTTAAGAAAACAAAATGATTCTAGGAAACCAGTTTGTACGTAATGTGGGAAGGAAGGCCATATAGTGGAGAAATGTTATAAGAAACATGGTTTTCCTCCAAAGTTTAAGTTTACCAATAATAGAATAGGAGGTTCCAATGCCTTTGTAGGTTCTACATCCACTGCTACTGTTCTTGCGGATGTAGACTCCTCTGACAGATCACTTGATAAATTTGAATCTGATGTTGCAACGATTGGGCTTACCACTGGTTAGTTCAATCATTTGGTAGCACTTGTCCAACAGTCATCTAGAAAGCCTAAGAGTTTAGTTCCTAGGAAACCTCATGTTGAGCATGCTCACATAAATTCAGTGTAGTAACACTCACTTTCTAGGAATCGTTTTTTATTTTTTTTCTAGACTTTTCCCTGTTTTTAAGAATTCTAACACGTGGATCCTAGATTCTGGCACATATGATCTTATAGCATGTTCATCCATGTCCTATATAGAGAGTTAACCCATTCACAATGCTTTGATCACATTGCCGAACCACCAAAAGGCACGAGCTACACACATAGGCACAGTAAAATTAGGTCCTAATTTGTCCCAACTTTTGGTTTTAATCTTTTGTGAGTTAGTAAGCTAACTTCCTCTTTTCCTTTTCAATTTTCTTTTTGGAATAATGTGTGTTTGATTCAGGATCTAGTCACTGAGAGGATGAAGCTGTAGAGTCTAAAGGCCTCTACATCCTTAACCACACCTCTCTAACCACTAAACCACTATCCTCTTCCTCACCTCAGATGCTTCCTTCATTTGATGCATCAACCTCAGCCATCACCACTGCTGTAGACATTTGGCATTGTTGCCTTGAACACATTTCTCAACCACAGATTCAAGAGATAGCTAAATTGGATGCATCAGTCAAGGCTCATATTGTAGAACATTGTGAAGCTTGTCACTATGCTCATCAAAAAAGACTTCCCTTTCCCATCAGTGAATCTAGATCTGCTGATGTTTTTGACTTGATACATGTTGACATTTGGGCAAGTATAGTGAATGTTCTTATGATGGATTCTTCTATTTTTTTACTATTGTGGATGATCACTCTCGATACACTTGGATTTATCTGATGAAAGGAAAGTCTTATGCCTGACGTCATCTGTAGTAATTTCTGCAGCTTATTAAGACTCTATTTGTAAAACATGTTAAAAGGATATGATCAGATCAAAGAAAAGAGTTTGATACGCTAGAATTTTACAAAGATAAAGCCACGATTCATGAACAAAGTTGTGCATATACGCCAGAACAAAATGGTCAAGTGGAAAGGAAGCATCAAGACATTCTCAACATCGCATGAAAACTCTTATTTCAATCAGGCCTCTCCACCTCTTTTTAGAGTGATGGTGTATTACATGTTGTTTATCTTATGAATCATCTTCCAACTTCAAGTTTACTAGACAAGAAGTCTCCTTCTGCTATTCTATATGGTCATACTCCTTCATTTGCTCATCTCAGAGTCTTTGGTTTCTTTGTTATGCTACTGTACCTCTAGGATATTGCATCAAGTTTGATTCAAGAGCTCAGGAGTATGTGTTCTTGGGTATTTCTCCTAGTATTAAGGGCTATAACCTATACAATTTGACCACTCATGATGTGGTTATTTCTCGAGACGTGATCTTCTATGAGACTTTGTTTCCATTCAAAAATCAGCATCTGTCACAACATCAACTTCCTCCACACTCAACATCACCTTCCTCACCTCCAAGCTCAACTTCCTCAAACCATTTTTTTGATGATACCTGCTCTCCATCCAAACCTCCCTTTCCTAAAGGATCTTGTCTTCAGATGCCTAGCAGGTCAACCCAACCTAGCTTTGATGAGTCCACTTTCCATAATAACCATCTTCTTGGAGTTTCTCTTCACCAGATGCCTAGCGAGAAATCCCACCTTCGCTCTGATGAACCACAAGCCTTACGAAAATCCACTCACCATAATTACCTTCCTCCCTACCTTCAAGATTATAGACTTGACTTGACTCAGCAGCTTGACTAATCATCCTCTCCATTTGCAGGTCAGTCCACATCACATTTTCCTATTCAACATAATTATAGTTTAGCTCATGTCAAACCATCTTATAGGTCATTTAGCTTGTCTATAGTTAGTGAAGCAGAACCTGAGTCTTATGAACAGGCCATCCAAGATAAAGTTGGATTTGTGCTATGCAAAATGAACTAGATGCCCTCGCCTCTAACCATAGTTGGACTTTGGTTGATCCTCCTTCCAACAATCCTGTTATTGGATGTCGATGGGTTTACAAAACTAAACATAAGTCTGATGGCTCTATAGAATGCTTTAAGGCACGTCTTGTGGCCAAGGATTACACACAGACCCTCGACATTGATTACTTTGATACGTTTAATCCTATTGTGAAAATGTCAATGATTTATCTCTTATTAGCTCTCACATCTTGCCATATTTGGTTGTTATATCAGTTGGATGTTAATAATACCTTCTTGCATTGTGATCTTCATGAGGAGTTCTATATGCATCCTCCTCCAGGTCTTCATGTGGATGCTACTGACACTGGCAAAGTTTGCTAGTTGTAGTGTTCCTATATGGTCTTAAACAAGCTAGTCATCAATGGTTTGCTAAATTGACCTCTCTCCTGCTTGATTTTGGTTTCCAGAAATCTCCTCATGATCATTCCATGTTTGTTCTCTCTCAATCTGGATCCATTACGATTCTCTTTGTCTATGTTGATGACATTATCCTTGTTGGCAACTCTGCTATTATGATTGCTGCTACTAAGGAACACTTGGAACGCACTTTGAAACTTAAGGATCTTGGCACTTTGGGATATTTTTTGGGTTTAGGGATAGCTCACAGTGCTCGTGGTCTTCTTATCTATCAGAAAAAGTATGTGTTAGAACTTCTTCGTGATACTGGATTTCTTGCTTGTAAGCCTCATCATTCTCCTATGGATGCTCACACTCATCTCAGTGTCAAGTATGGGGGCGTTTACTCGATCATATTATATCCTCTTCTACTTCAACATCTGGTTCTCCTGCAGTTATAATTATTTATAGATGGTACCAGGGTGGTTGCTGATTCATCCCATTACAGATGATTGGTTGGTAGACTTCTTTATCTCTCAGGTATAAGGCATGATATTGTCTATGTGGTTCAATAGTTAAGTCAATTTTTGGTTGCTCCACAAGAATACCATCTCACTGATGCTTACAATGTTCTTTACTACTTAAAGTTTTGTCCCGGCAAAGGGTTGTTTTACCCTACTTCAACTTCTATGCAACTCAAAGCGTATGCAAATAGTGGTTATGCTACATGTGAGGACTCTAGGTGATGCATCACTGGTTATTGTGTATTTCTTGGTGATTCATTGATCTCCTGGAAGGCTAAAAAACAAAACACCATTTGTTGTTCATCTTCGAAGGCAGAGTATCGTGCTCTTGCCACTGTGACTCGTGAGATTCAATGGTTGACATTCTTGCTCAAGGAGTTGTAGGTTTCTTGGATTAATCCTGCTCTTCTTTACTATGACAACAAATCTGTAATCTAAATTACAGAAAATCCAGTCTTCCACGAGTGTACCAAGTACATTAAGGTAGATTGTCATGTTGTTCATGAGAAATTGGAGGCTTGACTGATCAAGCTATTTCATATGCACACGGAGCATTAGGTGGCTGATGTGCTAACCAAAAATCTCAATGTTCCACGCTTTGAGCTTCTAATTTCTAAGCTTGGACTGATTGATATTTTCAATCCAGCTTACAGGAACGTGTTAAGCTGCAAGGACTTTTCTGATGACATCCAAGAACCACGGGATTCAATTGCACTTCGTCACATGCACGCAGGGATTATGAAAACACGCGTGAGATTCACAATGACCAAAGTGTAATTATACCTGAGATTTGCACACCAAAGAATAGGCAAGGGACAGATGTAACGAGTATAAAACCTAGGAAATGATTGGTAGTTATTATCCAATCATTATTCTGTTATACACAATTTACGAGAATAAAAAGTTAGTTAATCTCATAGAGCTGGAAATAGAATCTTCCCCATTTCTCAACTATTTTTCTTCGTTCTACCGCCATTAGCTTCGTATTACTTCGCTTATCATTCTGCCAAACAGCAAAACTAAAACAGAGCCACAATAAAACGAAGAAATTATAATAAAAACATGAATGAAAGGAAAATGTTAGACTCTGGGCCCGGATTGCATTCATCATGCGAATTTGGGCTCGGGCCAATTGGACTCGGATATTATATCAGTTAGCGAACTGGCATTATCCATATGGATAGGCGCTGACATCAGTGAATGGATAAGCACTATCCTAATGGATAAGCTTGAAAGTAAGCAAGCAGCTTAGTCAGCTGCTTACGCAGCTGCTGACTCAGCTACTAGGTTCAGGCTTGCAATGCGTTGAATCACGTGATGAGCCACGTGGCGATACGTGTCAGCTGCTTGTCAGCTGCTTGTAACCAGCTTACGTTCAGCTGCTTCCAACCCTATAAATAGGGGCTCCCCGTCAACCGTAATCAGTGCCACGTGCCACGAGCTACGAGCTATGGGCAACGAGCCACGAGCGGCCACTAGCTGGCCTAAACCGTTTACGAGCGGGCCCTGCCTTCGGGTGGGCCCAGCTCGACGGTTTATGAGCGGGCCCTACCCTCGGGCGGGCCCAGCTCGACGGTTTATGAGCGGGCCCTGCCTTCGGGTGGGCCCAGCTCGACGGTTACGGGCGGGCCCTACTCTCGGGCAGGCCAAGCTTGACGGTTATGGGCGGGCCCTACCGTTGGGTGGGCCCTGTCAAGATAACCACTCGTGTAGGAAATATCAGTTTAGTACTTGATATTTTCCAAGATATACAGATAGGTCCAGTCGTGGAAAATAGGCTCCGGTTCGTTTTCGTAACGTGATCGGACCTCGACCAGCGACTCATCAACAACGTTGCAGGCCTTCGCAACTTACGTAGATCAAGACCAATGGACTTCAAGACCTGTGTGGGACTGCGCTTCAACAAGTAGGTCCCATTTATTAGCTTAATTATGCGATTGATTAAGCTAGGTTTAATTATGTAATTATGTGTTAATTACATGCGAAAACCGACAATTGGTGTCAGAGCATGGTTAGAATCGCGTTCTTGTACGTCGTTGATGTTTTAATTCAAAGGTTTTGAATTAAAATCACGTTAAGTTTGATTAATTAGTTGATCAGATTGTGATTTGGGCTTATTCGCAAATTAATTTTGTCAATTAAGCACCAAATCAGAATTTGTTTTCGGTTTGGGCTGATTTGACTTTTTCGCGAAAACCGCGGGACCATTTTGTAATTTGTCACCCCGATTTTGAAAAACCCAACCCTGTTTTCCCTTTTTTCGACCGATTTCAATCTCAACACATTCTGGCCAAATCCGGCCATTTCGAAGCCAGAGACCGAGCCCAATTTTTCCCTGTGGTGTTCTGAGCAAGCCTATACCAATTTCAGTCGTTGCCGTCGCTGGAGGAGGAAGTTTTCGTTGTCGGGAGTTTCGACTCAACCGAACGGAGATCTTCTCCGTGCACTTCAACCGGAGCATGACGGACACCGAGATTGGTATGGCCGTGATCAGGAGGACGAGGCGAGTCGATTTTGACCGGTTGTGTTGGTCAACTCGCCGTCGTCTGTCCGCAGTGGAGGGGGCGTTTTTTAGGGTTTTGGTTCGGGGAGAGAGAGAGAGGAAGAGAAAAGGAGGAAGAAGGAGAAGGGGATATGCGAGGGGCATTTTTGGAAATTTACGTGTTTCTGAAAAATAGTTTAAATATCCACGTGGTTTTTTACAAATCGGTCTGTCTGGTTTTAAATTGAATTTCAAATTGATCCTTTCGGGGATGTTTTTAATTCGATTTGGTCTCGAATATTGATTTAAATTTGTTTTAAGTCCTTATTTGGTACTATTTTTGAAAATTGAATTTTAAATTGGGCCTTTTGGACAGTTTTTTAATTTAATTGAGTCTCAAATCTTGATTTGAATTTGTTTTAGATCATTATTTGGTACTGATTGGATTTAATTGAATTTCAATTTTGTCTTTTTCAGACATGTTTTAATTCGATTAAATCCCAAATTTAGATTTAAATTCGTTTTAAATCATAATTTGTTTTTTTTATTGAATAAATTTGTTTTATTCGATCAAAATTCAAAATTATATAGATTTTTTAAAAATATGTGATTGTTTTAAAAGATCTAAATAATTTTTGGATTATGTTCCAAAAATTACTAGACATAGCATAAATCACACGATAGATCATCGGAAGATTGAAAATTTAATTTTCAATCTTATTTTTGGAAAATATGTGATTTGGCCCAAAAATTATTTGGCATTAGTTGCTAGATGACGATGTCTACCTGGAGTTATCCAAATATTAACACTGAGTCTTTGGGACAACGTGTAATGTATAGGCGTTTACCGCCTAGGATACCTAAGGATAATATATACATGCTAGTTGAACACATCAAATGGATTTTGGTCTTGTTCAAATGGATTTCAGACTCAAGTCCGTTCACTGTGGTGAACCTTGGAAGTCCAACCATTGTATGCTAATATGTCATTCTATTAAAGTCTAATGGAAATGATCCAAGTGTGGATCTAGATTCTTAGACTTGAACTCCAGGATACCCTTTTGGGGTTTGATGTGTGATTAGGTTTGCATTGTTTAGTGTATTTCTCTTGTACATACTCTGTTTAAGGGGAACACTTTTGTACAATAGGTTGTGTGCCTTTTTCTAAGTTAGTTTGTATTTTTGTTTGTACAACCTCAGATATGTATGAAAGTTGGTAACAAATTTTGTACTTGTTACTTGTGTAATCAGTTTTGTACTTATTGTATACTTGTGTTTTTGTATGCATGTTTACATACAATTGCACTATATGAATAAATAAATTGTGTTTATTTTATTCATGTACCACTTGAGTTTACTATACGTGAACTTGTTATGACCTTAGTTGGAGATTAAATCTTGGATGGTAATGGGAAGCACGCTAGCGACCTACTTCGATTTCAGGACTAATCAAAGACTATGTGTCACTAAAGTTATGAGATTATAGTAAACTAGTTCATATTGCCTAAATTAAACTTCTGATGTGTTCTTGTATTTTAAATTCCCTATAGAGATGTCAGTTTATTCTAGAGCATGAAAATCTAGTACATGTTTGAAGAACAAGAGGTTCTCGAACTAGTACATATGATTTTGTTAGAGCCTTATATAGGCAACACTGCATAACATAAGCGTGATTGTCATGTCTATGCTGTCTGGATAAAAAGAACTATGTTGCTCATTTGAAATTGTTAAGTTCTATGATGGACAACATCACAAGGCAATTTTGCATTTGTGGAAATGCAAAAGAGCTTTGGGATGCCCTCAAAGTAAAATTCGGTAAGCTTTCTATGTCAAGGCTTCATGTCTTGACAATAAGGTTTGACACATTTCAGAAATGTCCCAAAATTACTATAAGGCAACATCTTAGGATGATGTCCAACATAATTAGTGATCTGGCTGAGGCTGATCACGTACTTAGCAGTGAGCAACAGATTCACTCTATCATCCGTTCCAAGCCTCCAAGCTAAGAACAGATATAGATGAACCTTACTCATTCCAATAACCCAGTAATATCTACGGATATTGCTAGGTACCTTGAATTAGAAGAAGATCGTCTTCTTGCTATGATATCTTATCCTGAAGCTCATTTGATTAGTTTGAATAGCTCTGGGAATAAGAAAAGGAAAGAATAAGGGTTCTTAAAATCCAAAGGCTGAAAACTTAAGATATAAAGTAGATAACTTAAGGTCTAAGAAAAAGAGTCAGTTTAATATTTCTGAGATGAAATGTTATAACTGGCCTTAAGAAGGGATATTTTGCAAGAGATTGCAATATACTTAAGTAGGTACATTTAAACTCTGATGAGCTTAATGTATCTTCTTGCACCCTCCTTGTTGAATCACATTCTATGTGAATGATAGATTCAAGAGTAATAGACCATATAGCTAGGGATCATGGTTCATTTGTTGAATATCGACAATTATCGACTAGAACAATAACTATTTTGTTGGTAACAACTTGTCTGTGGACACTTGTAAATTGCACCCGCGTGGTTAGTGTCCTCTCTTTTTACATGACATGTTGTTTGTTCCAGATATTCATTTGAACCTGATTTCTGTATCTACTTTGATGTCTTTAGGTTTTTTATTGTCATATGAGAATGACATTGTTAGGTTATATTTGGACAATGCCTATTATAGCCTTGAATAAAACCTTTCGGTACTAAGGCTAGAACTGAATTTCTATTTCAATTAGTCTACTTTGACATATATGGTCAAATAAATGTGAGGGCAGCACATAGTGCATGTTACTTCATCACCTTAATTGAGGACTATTTGTGATATGGTCTGATACACCTAATTTCTCACAAGTCAGGGGCATTAAGTTGCTTCATGACATACGAGTTTTGTTGAGAATCAGAAGGATAGAAAGATAAAGGCTTTGCGAACTAATCGCGGTCGTGAATATCTTTTTGATGAATAGTAGAGCACTTTATATTATGAAAGGAATTGAACATTAGTTGTCCATTCCTTGTATATCCCAATAGATTAGGGTTGCTGAAAGAAGGAATAGAATCCTTCTTGACATGGTTAGATCTATGATGGTAGAGGCAAATTTGCCAATATGGAGATGTGCTCCTAACTGCCATATATGTTCTTAATCATGTACCCTCTAAGTCTATTACTACCATCCCTGATGAAATATGGACATATCGGTAATCCGATTTATCCTATTTTAAGCTATGGGATATGTGTCCTACGTCTATTCTACCTCAAGTACTTTCGATATATTAGGACCGACAGGTAGAACAAGTATCCTTATAAGGTATTTTGAAATATCTAAAGGATATAAGTTCATATGTGAACTGGATAACGGACAAGTAACAGAATTTGAATCATATAATGTTATTTTTGGGAGAATGAATTTCTTAGATTGAGAGAGGTTAGTGAAAACCTTGATCTCTATGAAATAGTTGAGCCAGAACCTTTTAGACCCCTTCTTCCGAGTGGGAGAATTGAGACAGAAAGTTGTGATTTTCCATCTCAACATGGTCCGGAAGAAAGTTCATCTTAATCCTGAAAGGCTTATAGTTCCCTATTCCAGTGGGAGTACGGAACTTATGTCTAGTATTAGTACGATTCCTGGATATTTATCAGAATCAGGAATTTCGTAGGTCTAGTAGAACTAGCATACCACACTGACGATGTAATATCAAAGGTGAGGATAATGCGTACTTGGTGATTCGAGTGAAGTTCTACTGACCATACTTCAGGATGTAGATGAGTCCAGAAATGTGTCTAGTGCTCTGTCATCTCCATGAAAGGTTGAGTAGATTAATGCGATAGAGGAAGAAATGTCTTCCATGACCAAAAACCAAGTTTAGAATCTGGTTAATCTACCTAAAGGACGTAAGACTATTGGGAATAAGTGGATTCTCAAGGTCAAGAGCAATGCAGATGACAGTGTTGAAAGATACAAAGTTTGTCTGGTTGCATAGGGATTCAAGCAATATGCAGGAATTGTCTATGAGGAGATTTTTGCTGCTGTTGTTTGATTCACGTCCATTAGGGTCATTTTGGCTATGATTGCTAACATGAATCTAGAATTACATCATATGGATGTTAAGATTGCTTTTCTCTGTGGAGAATTGGATGAAGTAATCTATATGATTCAGCCTGAGGGCTACATCCAAAAAGGCTACAAACAGAAGGTTTGCAAATTGAATAGATCAATTTATAGCCTTAAGCAATCATCTAGATGGTGATATATTCATCTTCATATTACTATCATGGAAAATGATTTTATTGTGATTTACGAAAATCACTGTGTATATGTTTAGCGATCAGGTAAGAAATTTGTCATCATCACTTTGTATGTTGATGACATACTCTTGACCATAAATGACATAGGACTACTTGTCGAAATCAAAGTTTGGTTTTTTCCCTACTTTGATGTGATAGACATGGGTGACACTGATTATATACTCGAAGTTGTGATTTCGAGAAATTGTTCGAAGAGGACAATGTCTCTTTCACAAGAGACGTCTGTTCGTAAAGTAGTAGAACATTTCAATTGTGATCATAGTAATTCAAAGTATGTCCTATTAGTATATGGTCATAATTTGAGTAAGGTTTTGTGTCCAACTATGACTAAACAAATAGGGAATATAGAAATGATTCCCTGTGCCAATGCAGTTATTTGTCTTGTGTACGCAATATTGTATACGCAACCTGATATTTACTGTGCTATGTGCATTGTAAGTAGATATCAATAAAATTTAGGCTATGCTCACTAGAAAGCTGTCAAGGGAATTTTAAAGTATTTGAATGCTATTACAGAATACTCGTTGTGAGTATTCTGTGACAATCAAATCGCTGTAGCCTATGCAAAGAATCTGTGTTTCCATTGCAGGGTTAAGCGTAGAGATACTAAATTTCATTAGAAATTTAGAAAACTCTAAAAGATTGTGTATGAAACATATATCTATGTGTGATATGGTTGTAGACGTTATGACCAAAGCATTATCTCAAAAAGTGTTTGAGAAATGTGTAAAGTCATTAGTTTACTACAGTTTCAGTTATAAATAAGAAGTTTTGTTTTTGGCAATATGAACACCTTGCGTATCATGTCAGACAGAAAAGTAGCCCACTCACACGGGTGTTTACCTCAGTGGGAGTCAAATACGTTGATTCTCGATTGAGTTGAGGCAGCTGTTGGATATTTTAGATGTGCAATATCCTACGGCGATAATGCCGTCTTGCTATGAGAGCAAGATTTGTATAGGAATATAGTAATGAGTTACTGTATTTGGATTTTCTATAATCCATATGATAAGAATAAGTGGATCTTATCGTACCGTCTGTCTTAAAGCCTAGTGTTAAGTTGTGGCTATGACTCTAGTATGGTGTTGATTGACATGTATTCCTATTAGTTGGAATTTACACCATAACACGAGAATATGTATCTTGTGTGCTGTTCGACCATCGGATGGGATAATAATGTTCATTGATTTCACTATCCCTAGTGTGAGACCGCATTTCGAGAACTGTGGGTTCCCGATATATACCCTTAAGATCCTAAACATATTCTGGAAGTGTGATTTAGTATTGCTATCTTAGTTAGTTCATGAAAAGGTTATGACATATTGATTCGACCTGGCAGGACTAATTAAAAAAGCGGCTAAATCATTATGGAAAGAATATTGTTAAGGGAGAAGGAACTCTGTCCATCACATTTCGAGGTTCGTTGTTCAGGTATACCAGTTGTATTGAAAAGTACAATAGTGAACACGAATAAAATTGTTTGAAATCATTGTGTGAACAATGGAATGTGATATGAGTCCTGGGGTAAAAGCACACTTTATTATATATGAGATGTCGAGATGCTACTATGCAGCTCGCTTGTGTGTCGGTGCTTCTGAATTTTAGCTCAATGGACTCGACATGTGCTGGTCGCACGACCGCCTATATAAAAACCGTTATCTGTACATTGTTGACTATGGTCAATAATGAATGAGTGTAAATTTTGGTCATGGGCCCAAATTTCATCCATTGTCAATTGTGATTGATGATGAATGAGTGGGAGATTGTTAGACTCCAGGCCCGGATTGCATTCATCATGCGAATTTGGGCTTGGGCCAATTGGACTCGAATATTATATCGGTTAGCGAACTGGTATTATCCGTATGGATAGGCGCTGACGTCAGCGAATGGATAAGCACTATCCTAATGGATAAGCTTGAAAGTAAGCAAGCAGCTTAGTTAGCTGCTTACGTAGCTGCTGACTCAGCTGCTAGGTTCAGGCTTGCAATGCGTTGAACCACGTGATGAGCCACGTGGCGATACGTGTCAGCTGCTTGTCAGCAGCTTACGTTCAGCTGCTTCCAACCCTATAAATAGGGGCTCCCCGTCAACCGTAATCAGTGCCACGTGCCACGAGCTACGAGCTATGGGCAACGAGCCATGAGTGGCCACTAGCTGGCCTAAACTGTTTATGAGCGGGCCCTGCCTTCGGGCAGGCCTAGCTCGACGGTTTATGAGCAGGCCTTGCCCTCGGGCGGGCCCAGCTCGACGGTTTATGAGCGAGCCCTGCCCTCGGCGGGCCCAGCTCGATGGTTACGGGCGGGCCCTACTCTCGGGCAGGCCAAGCTCGACGGTTATGGGCGGGCCCTACCCTTGGGTGGGCCCTGTCAAGATAACCACTCGTGTAGGAAATATCAGTTTAGTACTTGATATTTTCCAAGATATACGGATAGGTCCAGTCGTGGAAAATAGGCTCCAGTTCGTTTTCGTAACGTGATCGGACCTCGACCAGCGACTCATCAACAACGTTGCGGGCCTTCGCAACTTACGTAGATCAAGACCAATGGACTTCAAGACCTGTGCGGGACTGCGCTTCAACAAGTAGGTCCCATTTATTAGCTTAATTATGCGATTGATTAAGCTAGGTTTAATTATGTAATTATGTGTTAATTACATGCGAAAACCGACAGAAAACAATTATACGAGTGAAGCCAAGGGAGAATTTACATTTTTACCTCTTAAATTTGAGTCGGAATCAATTGATTACATCATTATTTGGATATTGATTTAAACTAAAAAAATTGGCGTCCAAACAAATTTAGTCGGTGGAGGCACATCAAGTGAACCATCCGTTACTAGTGACGTTCTCAATTCAATTAATATCCATTCTGCATGGGCTACTCCTATTCACAATCGTTGACGTTTCTCGTGATACTATAGCTTCCGTTCTTGTTTATCCATTAATTTTCTCATAATTCCAACAATTTTAAACTATATTAAGTGACTCTCTCAAATAAATTTTTACATTCATAAAGGCTTTTATCCAATGTGCTAAAAATAGGCACAGTACAGCCACCAAAGTAAAGGCACGACGTGAGTACTAAAAAGTAATTTACTTTGAGAATTAAATTAAAAGAAGCTTGCAAAAACTTCGCAATTTATATATCAACCGGAACTTAATTAACAATGTGTCCTTTACTCGTTATGGTACAATAATTCGGGAGCAAATCCTTTCCCCGCTTAAAAAATGAAAGTCTCCGAAATTTTTTGTTCAATCTCAATTACAGGTTACATCACTCACAACTGTCTAAAACAAGATAAAAGAAAAAAAAAATAACTCTAAACTCGAAAAAACCTAAATTATATCATACCCGACTTCAATTTGTATTAATTATGAAGCGGGTTGGGTCCTTCTGGAACTGTTCTAAAAGAGGCTCCAATATCAGAGCCTGTCCAATTCTTACTGGAACCTAGAGGAGCTTCCTTGGGCAAATACCATGAGAATCGGCTATTAGTATCTCTTCTTGTCTTCCTTGAAGCATGGACTTGATCACCTAGGGCAATTCTGTATATGTGACGGCAACTCGAAAGCTTCACATGAGCACAGAGCAAAACCAAAACCATCACGACCAGAACTGATGGATTGTTAATGATTCTCATGAAATATTTTGGTTTGGAGTATGAAATCGAGATCGAGAGAGAGAGAGAGAGAGAGAGAGAGAGAGAGAGAGAGAGAGAGAGATTGGCTTAAGCTTGTTAGTACAATTTGGTCGCTTGTTAACAGTAAGCAAACTTCCCTCAAGACAGAGACAAAAAAGCTTGCCATTTTACTCTTAAATGAAATTACGATATTACCCTTCTGAGTGTTTAATTTAAGAACACTTTCTCTAGCGAGATAAAGCATAATATGAATTGACAAACATTTTGATTTAATTTGCTTTCATAGGATGTGGGAGATTCTTATTACATCATTATATGATCGCAATTTTTGAAAATTGCTTATGTTTTCGATAGAAAAGGGTTAGTTTGCTCATTCGCTAACTGAATTTGAGCGCTTCTCCAAAAGACTGGATTTCTTCAGGCAAGGACGTTGACTTTCTATTTTTTGGGATTTACATTTGCGACCCTTTGTTATATTAGCTGTCTATACAACATGTTCCGAACCCCAAATAACATGTGTTTTTAAAAAAAGATTCACTCTTTTATTCTATCTAACAAATTACCGGATGGCTGTGTTTTTTCATAATGACAGAATTCTCAAATTTGTATCTTTTAACGAATTTTTATTTTATTTTGTTCCACTTAAGATCTATTTAGCACTCCATGTGGGTGCCACTTAAATTTTAACTCTCTTCTTCTACTCTGATGTTCCTGAATAATTTCAACACTCTACTTAAAAACAATCTTAGTACTTTATCCTAATGTCTTTTTATAAATGTCACGACTCGGAAAGACGTGACAAATACCTTCATTATAAAATGATGGAATTTCGAAATACAAATAGTCTAAAACCAAGTCTTAAGAACGAAATAAATTGTTGGATGATGCATATAGCTCTCTTTAATCATGACCTCTACTCTCGTCCTGATACCCTAGTATCTATAAACACGTAAGAAGATAGTCGTGGTGAGTCATAAACTCAGTAAAGAACTCTACAACACATCTCAACCAACATCCATATGCAGAAACACAGCTTAGCATTCATAACGTTAAACAATGGCAATCACAGTAACAGACATAATAACAATCACAATACGAAGCTCTGTAGTCTGTATTCATTATGTCAGGATTCTCGTGGGAAACAGATAAATACCTACTATTGATGTAAGGTAGGCCCACTAGAGGGAAATGTATCCCCTCCATGAGTCCAGATAGTCCACATACTCCATGTCCATTTGATCACACATACCTTGGATTACTCAGTAGCTCCTTAAGCGATATGTGCGAACTATAGGGCCCACTTGGTATGGGACCATCCCGCATGTTATCATTCACATTAATCACATCTATCACATATTCTAAGGCCAACAATCTGAACTTAATTCTAACAATCTGAATCAACAAACACAATCCAAATTCAATCTATCAACAATCCAAAACAACAATCAACATTCAATAGTTAACCATCCAAAAGTCCAACATACAAAACTCAATAATCCATATCCATGATCTGAAATCAATCTTACGAAATCAGCCCTACAAACTCAACGATCTAGAATAACATATAAATCACATAAGATAGACAGAATTCACTTACCTCCAATAGCCCTTAATAGTAATCCCACCTCCTTAGACACGCTCTCCCAATTTTTATTTACGAAAGCCTAAACAGAATCGAATTAATCTTTATAGAAGGTTTCATAATCTAAGTCGCATATCTATAGGGGAAAAACTTACACTACGAATTCGGAACCCCTGCCTTTCATAATCTATGGTCGCATATCTAAAAGTCTCGAATTAACATGGTCGTCCTTCTCACCTGTGAAAATAATATTCGTGAGTCTTTCTTGACGCCCACGATTCTGAGTAAAAGGACAAAAAAGGTAGAACTAATCTTACCCCTAAGCTCTAGCGCAGTCATTCCTCTTTCGTTTGTTCTTTCTTGATCTCTTTCCATCTGGTTGGTCTCTTCTCCTTCACAATAGAGGTGAATTTCATGAATGATATGTCTTTTAGGTATGTGGGTAACATATTAACCCTAATTCTTCCTAAACAGTTAGGGTTAAGTAGCAAATTACTAACTACTCCCAGAAGGAGTGGAAAGTATCAAAAAGAGTTATTATATTATAACACTTCTCACTTAAATTTTTCCAATTATTAAATTAACTGAGAATCCTGCAATTTAAAATGGATCTAATTTTTTTAGTTTTTTTCATTTGCAAAGCACAAAGAACTATCATAAATATTTTTGTTAAATAGCATCAGTTTGTTTCTTATGTGTAATACACATTATTATTAATGGCAATAGATAGGTTAGAACCAACAAACCTATGCCTGAATGCCATAAAGAATTCATGTATTAGCCAACAACCTCGAGAAGTACTTCATGTCCCAAGGAGGGGAGCACCACCTATGGGGAGGACGAGTGGAGATGAGACTGATTATGATGAGGACATAGGATCTACAAGGAACATTAGAAGATTAAGGAATGAACGCCAACCTAGGGAGGCAAGGCGGAGAGGAGATGATAATTTGGGCAATGAAGACCATTGGCAGGAATTTAAAGCCTATTTGGTTAGAGAAATTGATTTGCATTCAAAGAAAGTCAGTAAAGCATGATATAAGAACATCTTTCAAGCTAAGTGCAAAATTGAGGAGAAGGTATGTTGTTCTGATCAAATTATTAAAGACGTGTTGATATGGGAGGAGTTTGGTGAATTTTCAGTTAATTTATTTGATGGAGATTATTTTCATGAGCATGACATGTCACTTTTTTACTTGAGAGATTTGTTCGACAAATCAAAAGTTATGGAATTTGATCACATGTAGAGGCGTATAATTTGATCACATGAGAGGTTCAACCCATATCTTACATGTTGTTAGATTTTATTATTGAACATGTTGATCACATTGACTTCTTAGGAGTTGACAAATATGATTATATTGGAGGATCAATATTGCTCAACTTGTGGAATAGTTTGAAGTTCAATGAAAGGCTTGTAAAAACAAGTAGGTTCTTGGGTTTCAAATTGGAGATTTCTTCATGCTTTTTATGCTCAAAGTATTTATTCAATTGGAGTAGAAGATATCAAGTGTAGCCACAAAGATCAAAGATTAAACCTTGTTTTGGTATTATTATTGGTTAGAGAATGCATGGCATATGCAAGGATTTGAGGAAAAATCTCATTCACGAGGAGGGGAATGATATGAATCTGATGGCCCATATATGTAATTCAAGAAATTTGGTCTCAAATCAATTCACGCAAGACCAAGGACGTCCAAGAAACCCATGCAAAGCCTATGCACGTTATTGGAGCTATTTTGGAAGCCAAGCATACACTATTTCAGAAAGGAGCTATTTAGAAGCTTAGAATGCAAGCAATTTTCTGGAAGCATGCAAGTATGAAGTTTAGCCTATTTAGGACGTGCATCATCTTGTTTAGGACGTGTATCTAACTTATATTTACTAGATATTATATGTTTAGATTGATTCTTATTTAGTTCTGCCAGAATCTCCTTGTTTAGGAATTCAATTTTAGGCCAGATTGTTTAGCTCATTTTTAGGAGTTATTTTGTTTAGGAATGTTTTGAGACTTTGGAGCCTATATAAAGGCATCCTTGCAATAAAACGAGATACACAACTTTGATATTTGATTATTCTGTGAGTTTGATACTCTTCATTATTCTTAATGGCTGGTGTGTCTAGCTAGAACATTTTTCACTTATCAAATGGTTCTTCCATCATTGTCTATGGTGTGATTTGCTTATTATAGATCAAGGTTCTCATTTTCACTATTGCAACGAGTCAAGGATAACCAACTCCAAGATTCGGTCCAAAGTGCAAAACATGGGTTGAGATCATTCTATCTTAAAGTAGACAGTCCGAGGTTGATTGAATTCCCCAGGGGTTTTCATATCATGTATACCTCATAAAGGACTAGGCTAACATGCTATAAAAGCAAGGTTGAGATGGCTACTAAGAGCCAGTCGAACAAGTGGTTCCTTGATGAGAAAGTTAAGGATGTACGAGATAACCCTCTAATACAAAATAGGTTATAATAAGAAGGAAGAGACGTCCTTACCAAAGTCAATAGTAAAATAAATTATGTGGCCTCATCGTAAATGAGGAGTGATATATAGTGAATCGTACGAATAGGTGGGAGAGTGTGTCGCAAGTTGGCTAATCTACAACTGACAAGAGCATAGAGGAATTTGCACCAAAGGAAGAAGACCTTCGGAAAGAGAAAGAGACCACCAAAGTGCTCGATGGTGAAGAAGATCGTCTAGCCAATTTTCATAGAGATGCAACACCGGCCACAAAGAAGTACTTGGTGCATTGGAAAGGAACCCCCGATGACAACAATGAGGTTACTAAGTAATCGATGCAACGAGGATGTCGCATTGCTAAAGTAGAGGAGAATTATCACGGGCTAAGTTTATGGAAGGTCTAATCCGACTACTAAAGATCAAACTCGCTAACATGGGTAAAATAACTCAAAGGTTAACTCCAAGAAACTTTTTAGAGTTTTTCAAATAGTCCGCAAAAATTTCCATGTAATTAAGGGTAGCCAGTAGGTGAAAGTTGGTAACTAAATTTAATTTTTTTTATGTATATAATACTTGTCATTCTCATTTGTAAATTATTGAATAATTTATGCAAGTATTTGTTCTCTTTAAAAATTACTTGTATTTCTTTCTTTCTAAGTGTAAGTGTTTAATGAGAATATTGGTAAAAAGAATTACTTAAGTTTATGAAAAGGTTAAGATCGTACAACAAACTAGCAGAGGAAAAATTTGTGCATCACATTATATTTTGAATGATTTATTGGGGTGGGGTTTTTTTCTTCCTTCTGGATAGGGAATTATATTGCTCTTATCTTCGTACCACTACGAAAGTGTTTTATATTGTTTTCTAGGTACTTGTACTTCTTGTATAATCGATGTAATTATTCTTAAGAATATTTTAAGGGTTACATTTTACTTAGAAAATAAATATCATCCGATTCAGGTACTACCGATAACATAGTCACTTAGAATTGAGCGAAGGTACTTGCCCACACTCAAATTTTATTTTTGTTACCGTATAATTTAATTGTATACCTTTTTTCCACCAAATTTTTGTTTCATAATTCTTTCTTATAAACAAATCTAATTTAAGAATACTACGCGTTAATAATCATTGCTAAGAAGACGAGCTTAAAGTAATACTGTGGTCATCTAGCACAAACAAAGCTTAAAAAATTTTATAAAAAAAAGTAGATTTGGCGAAGAAGGCCGAGATGGCTACGGTTAATAGAAGCCGCAGAGAGAATTTAGATTTATGAATGAATCATGTACCTACGGTTCGAAAAAGGAAATGGTATTTCAATTTCCTGGTAGAAGTTCGTAAATATGAAAATCAAACTACAAAGCTCATACTCCAAAGCAGATTTATGATTTGATACACTAGATTGTTGAAAATTTTTACATTCACCAAATGAAGGATAGACACAAAAGAAGAGTTGCATGCTCTTCTAGTTCTCATTAATCACCAAATCCACAGCATAATATTATGGAAAATTTATTAATAAAATACTATGGTAAAATTAGTGAAAATATGGTGGAAACAACTTACAAATATTTAAATCAACAAAAAAGTTTGTTTTAACTTAATCAAAAAAATCTTGAGTTCAAATATTTTAAAATATATTAATGTTAAATATTTATTGATATAAAATCTTATAATCATCTATTCTATTCATACCTGTTTGGAATAAGTATCAAACAAGTGAACAACAAATTTTGATTAATTAGAAAAGCAAACAAATATGTTAATTATTTGAATATGTTGGATTATATTTTTTCAATAATTATGTTTGGTAATTTGTACACTATTTCAACTAGATATATTTTTTAAATGTGAATATTTTACAACTCCATAGTCCATTCAACTCTTAATTTAATTTTATTATTTGTAAAATTCAAAATTTATTAGTGTTGTTGGATCCGAGGTGGCATGTCTTCATCTTAAAAATTTGGGAAAAGTATAACTTTAGTACCTATAGTTTCACAAATTTTGACATATGATCCTATTATTAGAAAATGACCAACGAGTCCTGATGTTAGCATTCCCATTTCACTTTTAGACTCGGGTGACTTCCTGAACCTAAATTCTCTCTGAACCTAATCTTTTTTACATTTTTATCCCGACTTATTTAGTATATCTCAAAAATTCCCCTATAAAATTTTTTCCCTTCTCCCTCCTAATGTGCCCCTCCTCCCCTTGCCCTACGCCCCTTCACCTCCCCCTCTCTACCCCTCTTCCTCCCCCTCTCCTCCTCCCCCTACACCTTTCTCTACCCCTCCTTCACTTTTGCACCCTATCTTCCTCCTCCTGCTACCCCTACTATACCTCTCCTCCTCTCCCCTCTGCCCCTCCTCTACCTCTTTTCTGATCTCTACTCAAAGGAGAGAATTTTGAAATATATTATATAAGTCGAGACTAAAATTTAAAAAAGATTAAGTTTAGAGTGAATTCAGGTTCCAGAAGCCACCCGAGCCAAAAATTAAAATGAGGATGCTAACTGCAGGACTTGTTTGGTCATTTTCTAAAGATAGGATCATATGTCAAAAATTGTGAAACCACAGGTACTAAAATTGTACTTTTTCCTTAAAAATTTCATACTCGATAATTTATTATTAGAAGTATGGCCAATGCATGTATTGCCAATTGTCAATGTACAAACTAGTATAATCTATAGTAGAAAATCTAGACATATTAGTTTGAGCTATGAGTACATTAGGTACTTGATATTGGCAAGCATAATTATGAAAATATTCATTTAGACTGATCATAATTTAGTAGATCCATCCACTAAAGGACTTACAACAAATTTAGTAAAGTGCACAACTTTAAAAATGGCATTTTTAACAAGCCATCAATAATAGTAACCCAACCTCTATTCTAGCACTACCACTAGTCTAAAGGTTTAATAGGTAATAACAAGCTATTGTTCTAACAGGAAAAAGAAGTACAGACTAAAGTATTTGTTAGCGTTGGAGGTTGAAGTATTATAAATACTCTTAATAGAGTCAACTTGTGAGATAAAGAGACAAGTACATTATCTTTAGATACCAAGACACACAAAAGAACAACTCCACCTATATGAACATCATGAGTGGTGCTCCTTGTAACAAAAATCGGAGGTAAACTTTTGTAAATGTCCATAGCTTATGTGTAAAATTATTTCTGGTTTGAACACATGAATCCATCTTCGATTTCATTCAGACTTTGAGGCATTCTCACTAATAAGTTCAAGTCGAAAAACATCTTCTTATGTATAAGACTATAAGGTTGGTGGATTTTAATTGTTAACCAAGTGGGAGATTGCTATATTTTTTTGTAGCCACCCAGCGGTCACTACTTGTCCAATGATGGGTGGACCTCGAACAGATAAACCTTTCAAGACAAAACTTTCTGTCACTAGACGGCCAGCTCTTGCTAGAGTCTTGCTCCAAAATTTTGAATGGACACTTAAATTGTGATATTTGGTAAAAGATTCATATGATTAATAAGTTTTTTTTAGAGAAGATGACTCTTGAAGGTTGATAATCTTTCATTATAGTGGCTCCTCGTTTCTACATTAAAAAAAAGACATTCATTTGATAACAAACTGGAGAATCATCCCAAAAGTTCTTACAATTCTTTATATATCTTTTTTCCTCCACTACGAGATAATTTTGACAAATTCTTGAAAAATATATTTTATTGCTTGCCACTTAGAATATCTATTTTTTCGGTACTCCTAGAAGTGTATTTGTCAATACACGTCAACAACGCATAGTGAGAGCAAGTAACACTTTAAGAAAAATAATTATTATCATACTTCAAGAATCCGATTTGAAATTTTATGTTCATTGGTACATCGTCGAAAGTTTGTCGATTCTATATTCATCTCACAAAGCTCTCGAAATACTTCAACATTTATCTCAATATAATCTTAACTTATATAACAAATCATATCTATGCTATATGTAGGATTGCTAAAAAGTGCTATATGTATCCACGTCACTCAAGGGTCATGCCCACATTGTTGTAGATTTATCACATGCACACAGTTTAGCCATTTTCTTTTCAAATATGAAATTTTGTGATTTTATATTTAATCTAAAATTTTAAAAAAATAATTTTTTTGCACAAATAAATAAGCAATTACTTTATAACTTTTTAACTAAGAACTTGTTAACTTATCGAATCAAATTCAATTCAATCCTAAGGTATGACGGTGATAACCTAAAATCTCGGTTCTCACATGAGTAAACTTCTCAACTTATTGCCCAGAAACAAGATAATATAGAGATTTTTGGTTTTTAGTCCGTATATCGGGAGTTGAAGGTGATAACCAACAGGATCACAGGATCTCCGTAGACCATTGACACCATGTTTAGGGAAATTCATAAACAGTAATCGGTGGTACATGAACCCTGGGTCAGATCTAATATAAAGTCTAATGAGTTCGCGGACGATCTAAATAGTTAGTGAAAGCAACTTGATTCCCTTGCAGCAAGAAGAAATTTTTGGGAATATTACACCGGTTCTTACTTTGTTTTCTCCTGAAATAGGAAGTTGTGGCATTATTGCAACTCGACAATTTTATCTTCATCCATTCATTTCCTAATTTCTTTGGTCGTCGCGGAAATAAGGAATCATCAATGTTTTTTAATTGGCATAGAAGAATGAGGTCTCTCTCTCTCTCCAATGTTTTGGTGGTATGCAAGGAGATTTTCATTGTCAACGTCCAAACAAATACGCATATCATTGGTGGGAGAAGAATGTAAATGGTTTGACCTCTAACATTTTATTTTTGGGGCTGTGGATCCTATGTACACCGTGTGAGAGTGCTAGTGGTTTCGTGGAAAATAAGTTCCGTATATGGCCAGGATATATTTCAATGGAGAATAACAGTCAAATCAAGTGAATTTTAGATGACCATGGCAACTTTCGCATATGAAATTGTGAGTTGGATTAATCAAAACTATGATTTTTCGAGAACTAAGTTCAACGTGTGTAAAAAATAATACCGAGATGAAAAGCAGAAAAAAATTAAGATATTTACTAAACTAATTACTGTGACTTTTGAAAATGCTCCTCAACTTCTAGCGAACATAATTTTTCACTTTTGAATCTCATCGGGGCAATTATGTATTTAAATTCATATAAATTTTTAAAATATATCATCCGACATGTCTAAGAAATAAAATTTAGGTAGAAAATCGAAAAATATTTACCATGCCTTGCTTAAGGAGTGCTAAGAAATCAACCTTCAGATTAGTCTAGAGAGCGCGTTAACATTTTATATTATTTGATGTGACTAAACTGATTAGTCTAGCGGCAGTTTTGATCAAGAAAAAAATAAGAGAGAATTAAGAAATTAAGGCAAGAGAAATCGTAATGTCTACATTATTTCTGAGATGGAAACATACTCCTAACGGTCATGTACACTGGCGGAGCCACATGGTGATGTGTGGGGGCAATTGCCACCACTTAAACTTTTTTTTTTAATATTTAGGTATATTTTTAATATATGACTCATGTAGAAGCGGTTACTTTCAGTCTTCTATAATCTATCCTATGCAGGCCGCCTTACGCAATTGGCAATGACCAATTCCAAGGCCATAAGCTTGACAAAGACCACAATGGACAAGATTTTCTTACCGAAACTAATTGGTATCAAAATATTCATTCAACTTGCCAATCAAGCAAAAGTTGACCACGGACGAATGCAAGATTTATTTTAGTCAATTTTAACACAAATGAGTTCTTGAGGTTCTATCCAATTGGAACAAATTTTCAGATGGCTCCAAAATGTTTGTACTGTTCAAGTTGAATCAATAACATCACTCGTTCCCCACCAAAAAGAATATCACCCGTTCATGATACCATCTTATTCTCCATCATTTTTTTGTAGATAATGAAGCCTCTCGAGCTGAGCAGGATGTGTAGGAACAATTGACCAAAGATCTGAATGTTAGTTTAAGAGGTCTACCATCATAAAATGGATGCAGATTCGTACAAGTGATTCTACTCATTTACAGTACAATAAAATTTGGGATAATTAGCCTAATGTCCTTATTCTTTTAATAAACACTTTTTAAATTTTAATTGTTTGTAATAATTTTTTCCATCTTTCTAATGTGACTTAATAACAATGCCTTTTAGTTTTCGGCTATGTCATCAAAATATAATTCTGATGAATAATTACGTGAGATGACAAAATTGTCTTTCATTCAAAATAACAAAAAAATTTACTTTGTTCAACTTATAAAATACATGAACATACATGAAAATATCAAGAACATACAAAAGAACATGACGAACACCTAATTAACTAAATATAAACTACATCCAATTAAACACCAACCAATTAATTAAACAAAAAAGAAATCTCGCATACTAAGGGATGTATTGCTTAGGATTTCATAGGATTTTAAAATGATTTCATGGGTTTGAAGGAGTTTTTCAAGTTATTCAAGAATTTCTAGGTGAGTTTTTCATCTTTTTTTTTTCTATGCTCTCTGTTCTTCTCCATTGTTTTTTCTCTGCTTTATACGTGTGACTATGCTTTCTGTTGTTCATTTTCAACCAAAAAATATGATAGAAATAAAGTGACATGTTTAGGGGGCTAGGCATAATTTTTTTTTATCCTCATAAGAATCGTATATAGTATACACATATAGCAAATGCATTTCCCATTCCATTCCCCTATTTTAACTTTTTGCGGGGCTATAATATTGTTTTTAATTATATAGGTACCTATTAGGTGAGATATAAATTTAATAAGCATTCTTATCCATGATTATTTATATAATTAGTTTCCAACATATGTTGTTTTAGTAATTCAAACGGGAGATTCACAAGGAAATAGTAAAGGAAAGGGAAAAGAGAAAGAAACTATGAAGTTTAAATCAAGGAAGATTTCAGTGAATCGTTATTTTTTATTATTTTTTTCCTTAGGCTCTTTTTAAAAATATTGAACTCTTATCGTATTTTAAAAATCCACGAAATTATGCGAATTCCACAAAGTAGTCCCACAAAATTCATTAAAATCATGACTTAAAAATATTGCAGATATTTTTGGAGAGAGAAAGAGGGAGAAAAGGAGAGAAAGGGAGTACATAAACACCATCCAGGAAGGACACAGAGAAGCCAAAGAGAAGAGAGGGAGGAGGGAGGAGGGAGGAGTTGGCCTGTCAAAGTCAAATTCGATATTAAAAAATCCCAAGAGAGAAATCCAAAAACCAAACCATTTGATAATAACTATAATTATGATAACACTTCTTTCCCACTTCTTCTCATCATCTCCTCCTATTTTTTTAACTTAATTTCTTTTTCCCTTATTCTCTCAATGTCCACTGGTCGGTTCCTTCATGTGGGATGCTAAAGATTCAGTCTTTACATCCAGTTGACCCAGAAGAGAACTCATCTCTGAGTTGGGTTCTCTTGATTTGAAGTGCGCTCTCTTCCTCTTTTGTCGTGGGTTTAGAGAGAGAGGGGGAGCCATGATCACGGTTTTTTTACTTTGCACCATTATTTATAAATTTGATATTGAAAAAATTTATGTTTTAAGAATTTATTGTTTAAGTGGCTACAAATTTTTTTTTTCATGTACCATAATCAATATACGAAAAAAATCAGTGTATTAGTTACACGAATTAATTATATGTGACTAATACATAAATTTTTAATACACATATAAAAAATTGGTGTATAAGTAAGCTAATATTTAAAACAAATAAAACACATTTGGTCTAATAGTCATGCTCTCAATTGGCATCTTGTCCCGAAGTTCAAATTCCAAATAAAACACATTTTTAAACACTTTTGTTTTGTCTTATAAAATGGCAAATTTTACTTGGCTTTCAAATAGGTTTACAAAATTTATTCAATAAACCATAACTTTTGATACAATTTTTTTTTGTAATCATATATTTTTGAAAAAAAATAACGATGTAGAAAAATTTATGATTTTTCATTTTTGAAAATTTATTTTTGTTATTAAATTTTATTCTTTAGTTTTTTTAAAAATGAAAATTTATGTTCAAACACCCTTTTCGTCATTGTCCTATAATATACGAAAAATATATGAAAATAATTTTATTGGAAGAGTAGATATGAGCAACCCCAATATGATTCTTGGCCTTCCCTATTTTTAATATCACCAACTCGCTTTCAATAACATTTATTATAACCTTCTAGTAAATAAAGGTTAATTTTAGAAAAAAATGGGAAACGTTTTACTATATCTCTACATTCTACCTTCCACTAAGTGTATCAATAAATGAATAGTTCATCACCACAGTGAAAATAATTAAATTATTTATTATTAGATTACACTCACTCGTTGATAAAATAAGTTCCTAAAGTTTTTTTCTTTCTTAAGACTTTATTTATAATTACCATTTCCTAAAAAAATATTTAATATGGTTTATTTCATACGTTATGTCAAAAAGTGCTCAAAAATTGATTTTTTAAACATTAAAAATATTAATTTAATAATATTTATTAATTTTCAAAATAAAATGTCATAAATTTTGAAAAAAATCAAATTATTGAAGATTTAACATTAAAATATACAAAAAATAAAATTTCATAACATTATTTAGTGTCAATGTGATATTTAAAATTTTACAAGACAAAGGAAAAAAGCATTTAAAAAAGATTTGGGAGTGTGGGATTGCAACTTGGGTCAAGATCAATGTAATCACTAGAAGAATTGTTTTTTACGAAAAAATCCATGTATCAACATGAGTTCTACATCCGCAAAACATAATTTTTCAACACCAAATTCGCAAATAATCGTACACAATAACACCAAAGAAAAACCAAAAGAGGTTTTTTTTTTAATTTTTTTGTTATTTTGATTGAATTCATGTGGTTCCTCGTGAGAATTATTTTTCAGTGATAGAGCGAGAGACTAAAAAGCGTTATTAAGTCAAACTAGGAAAATCAAAAAAGGTTATTGGAGACAATAAGAACTAAAAAAAGGTTTTCTTTTAATTTTTATGGGTTTTACTCTTCAAGTCTCAAGCTAAATAAACAAAGTCTCAAGCTAAGTTTGGTTACATCAGGGAAATACGGAAGCCAGATTCAATCATAGTTATTACAGCGGAATAGCGGGGCGGGTGCTATTTAGCGAACGATGGCCAAATAAATATTCAAATTCGCAAGGATGGATAGACAGAACATGTCCTTGAAAGATCTTTACAGCAGCCATTCTCTCAGCTCAGTATCGTATAGGACTGGTATAATACAGGTACAATTTTATTATATAGCTATTGTTGGATTCGCATACCTGGAATATCTTTCAGACCCATTTTCAGAGTAGTTTTCTTGAAGAGGGGAGGAGGTTTTTGCAACCCTATGGACTCGGCAAATTTCTTTGCCATCTCAACGAGCGTAGTCTTGTCCCTACCAATTTTCCTGATCGAGTTATAATATTCTAGCCATGCATGATAAGCAGCTTCCTTCACGCTATTATCAACCTTTGACATGGACAATTCCATCTGAAAAAAACATACAGGCGTTGAGAATTAAACAATATTGTTCACATTATCTACATCACCAATGATAATGTTAGGTCCAATTATTAGGCCAACTTTACACCTCCATAAAATACAAAGGTAGGTAAAAAGTTATTTTTACACCTCCACAAAATACAAATTTAGGTAAAAATTTGATTAGGACTAAAATGACATAAAGCAAAAAGTAGGGATGAGTTGGCCTAATTGAACAAGGATTTTTCCTCTATAAAAGGGAACCCCTGTGACCATTTCGTAACAAGCCACCCAGAAATTACACAAAGAAACGAGATTCTCAGTTTAGTACTAACAATTTCGATAGATAGACGTTTAAGGACACTCGTGAATTCCGAGCCCTTGGTCCGCTTCGTTTGTGATCGGGTTTCGACCAACATCTCGCCAACAACATCACGGGCAACTCTTGGTCAAGCTACAAGAGGTATATACAATTTATTAACCGCAATTTTAGTTTAAATTGATTATGTGATTTATTGCATAATATTTGTTAAGTATGTGAATAAATTCCAACAATTGGTATCAGAGCCTGGTTTTACATATTCTTGATGTTGTTTGTTGATTTAGTTCAAAGATTTGAGTTTAAAATCGTTTAAATAATGCTTAAAATTAAACTCAGATTGTTTTTGGGCTTATGTGTAAACTTTGTTTTTCAATTAAGCACCAATTTGGACATTTGTTTTATTCCTATGACTATTTGATTCCACGCGGAAGTTTAGTGACTTAACTATAATATGTTACCCCGATTTTGAAAATCCCTTCTCCATTTTCCTGATTTTCATTCGATCCAAACCCAACCAATTTTCGGCCAAATCCGGCCATTTCGAAGACGGAGTCCGACTCCAAAATGTTCCCCATCGTGTTCCAAACACAGGGATACCACTTTTGTGCACCATTGTCGCCGGAGTGGCGAGTTCTCGCCGTTGTGGGCTTCGGCTCCGACGAGAGGAGAACTCCTCCGCGATGACGAATGGAGCAACAACAAACCTCGAGTGTGGTACCATCGTGATCGGGAGGACGTGCCAAGTCGATTACGACCAGTCGTGTGGGCAGAATTGCCGCCGTTTGCTCCTGGTGGTCTGAGGTGGCTCGGTCGGATTTTTAGGGTTCGGGGAGAGAGAGAAAGAAAAGGAAGAGGAAGGGAAAGGGAATGTGAGGAGCAGTTTGGGTATTTTGCGCATTTCTGAAAAAATCTTAAATACCCGCGTGGATTTTAACAACTCGGTCACTGTGGTTTTAAATCAAATTATAAATAAGACTTTTCAAAAAATTTTCAATTCAATTCGGTCCTAATTTTGATTAAAATTGATTTTTAGTCTCCAAAACAGTACTGTTTTGTTAAATTGAATTACAATTTGGTCCTTTTGAACATTTTTAATTCAATTGAGTACCAAATTTAATTTAAAATTGTTTATAAATCCTTTTAAGGTACTGATCTGATTTAATTAAATTTGAAATTGGTCCTTTCGGACAATTTTTAAATCAATTAAATCACAAGGTTTGAATTAATTTTGCTTTAAGTCCAATTTTGATTCAATGTTTAATTGAATGA
>SOPF01026862.1:125902-147232 GCA_012979155.1 Hypericum perforatum
ATGGCAGGGAGCATATAATTTTGGACAGGATTGGATAACAATATTTCGGGATCTTCTCTCCACCTTGGATTATGGTGGAGAGTTATCCGGACTGTATAATCCTCCTATATACTCCCATGATGCTGCTGTCTCCATGCTGCTCAATCACCTCAAAACAAGAGGAATTCGGAGGGAATTTCATGCTCCGAACGTTCTGGCACTACGTGTTTGGGTTATTGACTCCAAATGGTTTTGAAATAAATCGTTTTCTGAACCAAATGGTCAAGTACATTATTCCAAATGCCCTACGTGTTTGGGTTATTGACTCTATTCCAAAGCTGGTTCAAGATCTGGGAGATCCTATTGGGTGTCCTAGGTCAGGTCCCGGGGAGACATCTAGGTCCATTCCTCACGGGTTTACTGTTGAGGAAGAATCGGAAGATGACTCGGAAGAAGACCTTGAGGAGATTGAAGTTTGTGAGATAGTTTCAGCCGAGCATCCAATCCAGTTGGATTGATTGGATGAAATGGATATTTCAGTTGAGATTTTCTTGTAAAATAGTAAAATATTATAAATAAGTTTGTACTTGTTGCGTACGTTTAAGTTTTGTATATATTTGGTGTATGTATAAAACTTTAGAATATGAATCAATAAATGTTGAATGTTTGTTTTATTCGTATTCCACTTGAGCTTACTATATGTTAACTTTGAATGATCATAGTTAGAGATTAACTCTTAAATGGTAATGGGAAACACGCTAGCAACCTACTTGGATTTTGAGAATAATCAAAAATTATGAATCATTAAAGTTGTGAGAATATAGTAACCTATTTCATATTGCCAAAATCAAATTTCTAATATATGCTTATATTTCAAATATTTTCCATTGACATGACAGTAGCAACACGAACTATTATAGCTGAGTTGAACCATGAGCTTAAGCTCAACAGGGACAACTATGACAATTGGAGCATGAAAATCTAGTATGTTCTCGAAGAACAAGAGGTTCTTGAGCACATACTGGATTTTCATGCTCGAACACATACGGGTTGTCATGGCTGAACCTAAACATGGTCCAATTGCTCAACATAGGCGTGATAGTGAAGCTTATGCTATTTGGAAAAGGAAGAATTCAACTGCTCGTTTGATCATTCTAAGCTCGATGATGGATGACATCACGAGGCAATTTTGTATTTATGAAAATGCGAAAGAGCTTTGGGATGCACTCAAGGCTAAGTTTGGGAAGCTTTCTGTGTCAAAGCTACGTGCTTTGACAATAAGGTTTGACACCTTTAAGAAGCGTCCCAAAGTTACCATGAGGAAATATCTTCGGATGATGTTCAACATGATTAGTGATCTGGCTGAGGCTGGTCACGTACTTAGTAATGAGTAGCAGATTCAAGCTGTCATTCGTTCCCTACCTGCAAACTGGGAATAAATGAAGATGAACCTTACTCATTCTGACAACCTAACAATATTTGAGGATATTGCTAGGCACCTCGAGCTAGAAGAAGATCGTCTTCTAGCTATGAGATCTTACCCTGAAGCTAATTTGATTAATTCAAATATCTCTAAGAGAAAGAAAAAGAGGAATGGGAAAGGGAAGAAAAAAAATTCTTTTACTCCAAAGGTAGTTGACCAGGTATTTAAGGCAGAAAGCTCAGGGTCGAAAAGAAAAAGGCCATTTAATATTTCTAAGGTGAAATGTTATAACTGCCAGAAGAAGAGTCATTTTGCAAGAGATTGCAAGATGCCTAAGCAGGTACATTCAAACTCAAATGTGATTGAGATTAATGTATCTTCTTATGCCCTCCTTACTGAATCGCATTCTATGTGGGTGATTGATTCAAGAGCAACCGACCATGTAGCTAGAGATAGAAGTTCATTTGTGAAATTCTGAAAGTTGCCAAATGGAGTGAAGACTATTTTTGTTGGCAATAACTCATCTGTGGAAATGAAAGGAATGGGTACTTGTCAATTACACCTTAGTGGTGGACGTACTCTCCTTCTACATGATATTTTATATGCTCCAGATATTTGTAGAAACCTTGTCTCTGTATCTGCCTTAATGTTATTGGGTTTTTCCATGTTGTTCATAAATGATGCTGTCAAACTGTTTTTGGATGATGTGTACTATGGTTCTGGTTTCAAATCGGAAGATTTTATAATATTGGATATTGTCCCATATGAAAGTAGTTCTTTTGTCATTAGTTCTAATTCGTCGTAAGACGATATAAAACTGTGGTATTCTAGACTTGGGCATGTGGGCCAAGAATGCTTAAATCGTCTAGCTAATGCTGGACTACTTGGTAAGATAGAAAAGTCTATCTTACCTAGATGTGTTGCATGTCTAGAAGGAAAGAGCACTAGAAAACTATTCGGTACTGGAACTAGGGCCAAATTTCTGTTAGACTTAATTCATTCTGACATATGTGGCCTATTGAATGTGAGGGCAAGACATGGTGCTTATTATTTCATCACCTTTATTGACAACTATTTAAGACATAGTCTGATATACCTAATTTTTCATAAGTCAGAAGCATTAAATTGCTTCAGGACATATATGAATTTTGTTGAGAATTAGAAGGAAAGAAAGATAAAGGCTTTACGAACTGATCGTGGCCATGAATATCTTTCAGATGATTTTAAAGCACTATGCATTGAAAAAGGAATTGAACATCAGTTGTCCATTCCTTATACGCCTCAATAAAATGGGGTAGCTGAGAGAAGGAATAGAACCCTTCTCGACATGGTTAGATCTATGATGGTAGAGGTAAATTTGCCAATTTTTTATTATGGAGATGCGCTCCCAACTGCTGCATATATTCTTAACTGTGTTCCCTCAAAATCTGTTAATACTACCCCCTATGAAATGTGGACAAATCGAAAACCTGATCTATCCTATTTTAAGCCATGGGGGTGTGCATCCTATGTCCATTCTACCTCAAGTGCTTTCGGTAAATTAAGACCGAGAGGTAGAAAAAGTATCTTTATAAGATATTGTGAGGTATCTAAAGGATATGTGTTCATTAGTGAACTGGACAACAGACATGTAACAGAGACTGAGTCACGTAATGTCACTTTTTTGGAGAATGAGTTTCCTAAACTGAGAGAGGTTAGCGATAACCTTAATCTTTATGAAACTTTTGAACCAGAGCCTTCTGGACCTGTTCTTCCAAGTGGGAGAATTGAGACAGAAAGTTGTGACTTTTCATCTCAACATGGTCTAGAAGAAGTTCATCCTAGTCCTGGAAGGCTTATGGTTCCCTATTCCAGTGGGAGTACGAAACTTCCACCTAGTAGTAGTACAGTTCCTGGATACGATGTGTATATGAGGGATATTTATCAAAATCGGGAATTCTGTAGGTTTGGTAGAACTAGCATACCTTATCGATGATTTGACGTCGAAGGTGAGACTAATGCCTCCCTAATATCACTAAAGAAACTTGGTAATCTGGGAGAAGTTCTATGGACCATACTTCAGGATGTAGATAAGCCCATAAATATTTCTACTGCTCTATCATCTCCACAAAAGGATGAATGGATTAAAGCTATGGAGGAAGAAATGTCTTCTATGACCAAATATCAGGTTTGGAAACTGGTTGATCTACCTAAAGGACATAAGGCTATTAGGAATAAGTGGATTCTCAAAATCAAATGCAAAGTAGACGGCACTGTTGAAAGATATAAAGTTTGTTTGGTTGTGCAGGGATTCAAACAACAGGTTGGAATAGACTATGAGGAGACTTTTGCTCCTGTTGTTAGATTCACGTCCATTAGGGTCATTCTGGCTATGGTCGCTAACATGAATCTAGAATTGCATCAGATGGATGTTAAGACTACTTTTCTCCACGGAGAATTGGATGAAGAAATTTATATGATTCAGCCTGAGGGCTACATCCAAAAAGGCTGCGAACAGAAGGTTTGTAAATTGAATAGATCAATTTATGGCCTTAAGCAATCTTCTAGACAATGGTATATTTGCTTTCATAATACTATCATGTCATATAGTTTTGTTATGATAGACGAAAATCATTGTGTATATGTTAAGCGATCAGGTAAGAGATTTGTTATCATCACTTTGTATGTTGATGACATTCTCTTAGCCTCAAATGACATGGGACTACTAGTCAAAATCAAAAATTGGTTTTCTACTAATTTTGATATGAAAGACATGGGAGAGGTTGAGTACATACTCAGAGTTAAGATTTCGAAAAATCGTTTGAAGAGAATAGTGTCTCTTTCACAAGAGATATATATTCGTAAAGTAGTAGAACGATTTAATTGTAATCGTAGCAATCCCAAATATGTTCCATTAGTAAAAGGTCATAATTTCAGCAAAGACCACTGTCCAATCATAATTGAACAAAAAAGGAATACGGAAAAGATTCCTTATGCTAATGCGGTTGGATGTCTCATGTATGCAATGTTGTGTACAAGACCCGATATCTGTTATGCTGTGGGCATTGTAAGTAGATATCAATCCAATCTAGGAATTGCTCACTGGAAAGCTATCAAGGGAATTTTGAAGTACTTGAATATCACTGCAGAATATTCACTATGCTATCAAGGTAGAGACCTAATGCTGATAGGTTATACTGACGCTGATTGGGGTGGTGATGTGGATAAGAAAAAATTTACATCCAGCTTTGTTTTCCTATTGGTAGGGGCTACAATTTCATGGAGTAGCAAGAAACAGACTTGCATATCCCTCTCAACAATGGAAGCCGAATATGTAGCTTCAGCTCATACTGCACAAGAAGCAATATGGCTGAAAAGATTTTTAAATCACCTATCCCTGATTAACAAAGTAGAACTAGTGAATTTATTTTGCGTCAACCAGGTAGCCATGGCCTATGCTAAGGATCCGCGGTTCCATAGTAGGGCCAAGCATATAGATATTAAATTTTATTTTGTTAGAAGTTTAGTGAAACACAATGAGTTGTGTATAAAACACATATCTACACAAGATATGGTTGCAGACCCTATGACTAAAGCGTTATCTCGAGATGTGTTCAAGAAACATGTAAAGTCATTAGGTTTACAATGGTTTTGTTTATAAATAAAGAATTTTGTTTTTTTGGCAATATGAAAATCTTGTGTAACATGTCAGACAGAGAAGTAGCCCACTCACACGGGTGTTTACGTCAGTGGGAGTCGAATGTGTTGATTCTTGATTGATATGAGGCAATTGTTGGATATTTTTTATGTGCAATGTCCTACAGTGATAATGCTGCCTTGCTAGAAGAGCAAGATTAGTTATGAAATGTAATAATGAGTTATTATATTTGGATCTTCTGAAATCCATATGATAAGTATTAAGTGGAACTTATCATATCTTCTGTCTTCAAACCTAGAGTTAAGTTGTGGCTATGACTCTAGTATGGTGTTAATTGGCATGTGTTCCTATATAAAGGAATTTATACCATAATATGAGAATGAGTATCTCATGTGCTATTCGACCATCAGATGGGATAAATGTTTATTGATTTCACAATCCCTAGTGTGAGACTGCGTTTCGAGAATTGTGATTCCCGATCTTTGCCCTTAAGATCCTAAACATATTCTGGAAGTGTGATTCAGTGCTGCTAGCTTAGAAAGTTCATGAAAAGGTCATGGCTTATAGATTCGACCTGGCAGTGCTGACTAGAAAAGCTGACTGAATCATTATGGAAAGAATATAGTTAAGGGAGAAGTAACTCTGTCCATCATATTTCGAGATTCGTTGTCCAGGTGCACTAATTGTATTGAAAAGTACAATAGTGGAAACGAATAAAATTGTTTGAAATCATAGTGTGAACAATGGAATGTGACATGAGTCCTAGGGTGAAAGCACACTTTTCACATGCGAGAAGTCGAGATGCTATTATTCATCTAGCCTGTATGACTGTGCTTGTGAATTTAGCTAACATACTCGACGTGTGCTGGTCACACAAAATCCTGTAAATCGTTATCTGTATATTATCGACTGTGAGCGATGATGAATGAGTGTAAGCTTTGGGGTATTGGACCCAAATTGCATCCATTGTTGATTTGTTAGGTCCAATTATTAGGCCAACTTTACACCTCCATAAAATACAAAGGTAGGTAAAAAGTTATTTTTACACCTCCACAAAATACAAATTTAGATAAAAATTTGATTAGGACTAAATTGACATAAAGCAAAAAGTAGGGATGAGTTAGCCTACTTGAACAGAGATTTTTTCCCCTATAAAAGGGAACCCCTATGACCATTTCATAACAAGCCACCCAGAAATTACACTAAGAAACGAGATTCTCAGTTTAGTACTGACAATTTCAATAGATAGATGTTTAAGGACACTCATGAATTCCGAGCCCTTGGTCCGCTTCGTTTGTGATCAGGTTTCGACCAACATCTCGCCAACAACATCCCGGGCAACTCTTGGTCAAGCTACAAGAGGTATATACAATTTATTAACCACAATTTTGGTTTAAATTGATTATGTGATTTATTGCATAATATTTGTTAATTATGTGAATAAATTCCAACAGATAAGAATTAGCCAATCCATTTAGGGGGAAAGAAATTCAATATGCTGCATCTCTCAACGAAAAAAGTTGACAAATAATTTTTTTGTCCTTTAAGTCATGAAAATTGATTTATTTTTCTTAATTTAACTTGTTTAGTCCGATATAGCTACAATCAAGCATTCAAATACAGGGACGTGATTGATTACACTATCAGATAACTTTTTGAGTTTCTTGATCTATTGCCGGAGTAGGAAGCTTTTGAAGGGGAAGGTCTTTGATCACCTCCAGGAAATGTTCTTCCCATGGTGCAATTAATAAAATGCCTTCTCCATCTTTGCCTTCCCGCCATGTTCTTCCAAGCCGATGAATATATTGTTCACGATCGTATGGTATACCAATCTGAGTGTATCAAACTTGATGCATATTAGTAGGCTTCACATGAGTCTCTCTTCAAGCCACATTCAGATTCTCCACGTTCTCATACAAGAAGAAAAAGGTCATCTATAACAGAACTAACGAAGTTGCAATCCTATTCCACTTATCACGCTTACCTATCTGTTCACAAGCTTAGAATATGCTCCTTGAAGTCATGCTCCTTTCTCAATACAAGCTGAGATATTCGTCTAACCTGCAAGCTCAAAAACATGGAAAGTAAGTAAAATTTAGTATTCCAACTGCTGAGACATATTCCAGGCCGCTGGATTTGGGAACACAAACCTCTTTCGGTACTGTTGTAGTGAGGAGCAGGGACTGCCTCTGGCGAGGCAAACAGTCTACAAGTTTCTCAATGTCCTTTCTGTAACCCAAGTCCAGCAAATGATCAGCTTTATCAAGTACAAGCATTTTTAATCCCATCAAATGAATAGACAAACCAGCCCTATTTTCAATGTGATCCAGAAGCCGACCAGGCGTGGCAACAATTATCTGAAAGGTAGCAAGCAAATCACTCTTAAGCAAGGTTCTAAAAATTGGTATACCTATACATTCTATCCCTATCCCAAATATTGTTTGTCCGTCAAAATTGGAAAATGAAAAGAATATGCATAAAATAATTGGAAGATGACAACACATTGATTAAAGAAAACCTGACAAAGATGTGCCTTCATGCGTTTCTGATCATCCTTGAAACGTGTTCCACCAACTAGTGTCTGAATGCCAATTCCATCATGGAATTTCACCATTGCATTTGCTTCTGCAGCAATTTGAATGGCTAGTTCTCTGTTGCAACAGAGAATAAGAACATGTATTGAATGCAGGCGTGTGTTGATATTGTTATTTGGTTCCTTCAAAACTGATTCAATAGCAGGAAGCTGCAGTGGTCAATGAGAGCTTCGAAAGACAAGATCAAAAAGTAAGAAATGCAGCTACAATATTACAAAGTGGTGGGGAACCGATTGAGGATGCTCGTCGTTATCGGCGAATAATTGGGAAGCTCATGTATCTTACAGTGACACGACCTGACATCACATATGTGTTTAACATCCTCAGCCAATTTGTGGATGATAGGCCGAGTTCTAATCACGTCCAAGCCGCTGATCGAGTCCTCCGCTATCTGAAGACAACTCCCGGACAAGGTATTCTCCTAAATAACGATCCCAATTTTGAATTAATGGCCTATTGTGATGCCGATTGGGGAGGCTATTCGATGATCCGACGTTCCAGAACTGGGTACTTTATCACATTTGGTGGTTTTCCAGTTTCTTGGCGTACAAAGAAACAACCCGTCGTTGCTCGATCGTCAGCTGAAACTGAGTATAGAGCCATGGCTGTAGCGGTTAGCGAAGTTCTGTGGTTAAGGTGGTTTCTTTCTGATCTGGGCATTTCTGTTCGACGCTCCACACCTTTGTACTGTGACAACCAAGCTGCCTTGTATATTACTTTGAATCCCATCTATCATGAATGGACGAAGCATGTTGAAATGGATTGCTATTTCGTTCGAGAAAGAGTTGATTCGGGTGAGATTGCGCCGTTCAAAATCTCTACATCTAATCAATTGGCTGATGTTTTTACAAAGGCACTTGGTCAAGATTGGTTCCGCAGTCTAGTTCGCAAATTGGGCGTTGTTGATTTGCACGCTCCAACTTGAAGGGGGAATATTGGAGATAGTTGGTTTCTCGATTAGTTTGTAATCGTATCTTATGTTGAATAGGAATGTTCCCGATGTATCAAAGTCATTATAGGAATATAATTGTAGACTCCTAAACAGAATAGGAGAACATGTAATCCCTTATATATACGACCGATTGGGTCGATGTCAATATACAGCGAAGTTATTACCGCAACTCTTTTTCTCTTTATACAAGGACTCAAGAAGTTGGTAATGTACCGTATTTATATTTTATACCAAAGCATCCTTGCCTGCTTTAGCTTTCACCAAAGCATCCTTGCCTGCTCCAATTCAAAGAAACAATCCTTGTCTAGAATGGATGAGACTTCAAACCCACGAACTGGACCAGCAAGAACCTCGACAAAAGAGCCTAAACCCAAGCCATGAACAATCTGAGAACTCCAAGTCACATCACGTGACGCCATAAACGAGGATGGCAAGCTCGTTTGATAAGTGAAAGATTCGCTCAACCTAAATGTCGCACTAGCTTAGGTAAGAATAAGCTGAGTTAAACTCACAAAGTCAAGAGACTTAATTTTATTCAATTCGAATGTAGGGTGTCTTAAAACACTCGTCCAAGCCTCTATTTATAGGTTGAATGTTCTCAAAAACGTCTTAAATAATAAACTCCTAAATAAGCTAAGACAATCTGCCTAAATAAGCTAAAAGCAATCTGCCTAAAGCTTTCTCCTAATCTTGCCGAAACTTGCACTCCAAGACGAGGAGATTCTGGCCTCTTTATTCAACTAAATAGGAACTAAATAATATAACTAAAGATACTAGAAGCTTGCTAAAATATCACGTCCCATTCAGATTATGCATGGATAAAATAGGACGAACTTGCATGCTTTAGATTGGCAAAGTTGATGAGCCTTCCAAAATAGCTTCTACCATGCATGGGCCTCATGCACATCCTTGGACTTGAATGCACGTTCTTGGACTTCTTGAATTAATCCACTAAGTTCAGATTGAAGCCTCCTCGCTCTTGCACGCGTCATTGGTCCAATTGGCACTTGCACTTGATGAGAGTCTTGTAGCTTGGATTGCTTGGACGTAGGCATGCTTACATCATTTCATTTGCTGAGACCATTCTATCCTTGTTATTTCGTGTGTTTTGTGCTTAGCTCGTTGCTTATCAATCGGCTGACTTAGTTATTAGTTTTTGTGTGCGTTACTCTTGTCTTTGTTGCTTGTAGTTGTTGAAATTCATTGAGTATGTAGTTTGTGTTTAGTTTTGTGTTAGTTTCGTTCTAGAAAAGAAAAAAAAAGAACAAAAAAAGGAGAAAAAAATAGAAAAGGAAACAAAAAAAACGGAAAAGAAAAGAAAGAAACAAACAGGAAGAAGAGAAAAGCCTAAAGAGGAACGCAAGAACCAAAAGGGGAAGCAAGACTAAATAAGTTTTTGCAAGAATAAAAGAAGAAAAGGAGCGCGCATACAAATCCGGAAAGAAGAGCACGAAGGAGAAGCAAGCCAAAACAGGAAAAAGCAAGAGTCCAAAAGAAGAAGCTAAAGAGGAAGCAAAAAACCTGATTTGTGCGAAGCTAAAGAAGAACTTGAGCTAAGGAATTTCGTGCATCACAAAGAATCTAGCAAGAATTACGAACCTATTTGATTTGTGAAAGGAGTAGTTTGAGCAAGGCTTAACTAGCTTTTGTAAGAACTTGCAAGAGTTATCAAGAGAGGAAAAAGGCACAACAAATCCACAACGAATGATACGAATGATAATTGCCTAAATTCGAGCATTATTCTACGCAATGTGTTGCATATTCCACTTTTCCATTGCAACTTACTCTCAATAAGCAAGTTGACAAAGGATCTCAATTGCTCAGTAACCTTTTATGGTGATCGTTGTGTAATCAAGGACTCAATTTCGAGGACACTGATTGGAGTGGGTAAAGAGCGTGATGGCTTGTACTATTTCGAGGAGATGGCAAAGGGCATGGTACTATCAGCTGGTCCGAGTTCAAATTTGGACGTGAGAAGATGGCATTATCGCTTCGGCCATGTTCCTCTTGATAGGGTAAAGACAATAGATTTCTTTCATAATTTGAGTACTGGTGAAGTTTTGAAGCATTGTGATTCTTGTTTGCGAGCTAAACAAACTCGATTTCCATTTTCAATAAGTAATATTAAGACAATTGGTTGTTTTGATTTACTTCACTGTGATATATGGGGGCCTTATCGGAATGCCTCGACAACTGGGGCACATTATTTTCTCACAATTGTTGATGATTTTAGTAGAGGAACGTGGACCTTCCTTATGAAGTTTAAATCTGAAGTTGCACACCATTTGAAGACATTTTGTACTATGGTTGTGACTCGTTCGAGAAAGAGTTGATTCGGGTGAGATTGCGCCGTTCAAAATCTCTACATCTAATCAATTGGCTGATGTTTTTACAAAGGCACTTGGTCAAGATCGGTTCCGCAGTCTAGTTCACAAGTTGGGCGTTGTTGATTTGCACGCTCCAACTTGAAGGGGGAATAGTGGAGATAGTTGGTTTCTCGATTAGTTTGTAATCGTATCTTATGTTGAATAGGAATGTTCCCAATGTATCAAAGTCATTATAGGAATATAATTGTAGACTCCTAAACAGAATAGGAGAACATGTAATCCCTTATATATACGACCGATTGGGTCGATGTCAATATACAGCGAAGTTATTACCGCAACTCTTTTTCTCTTTATACAAGGACTCAAGAAGTTGGTAATGTACCGTATTTATATTTTATACCGAAGCATCCTTGCCTGCTTTAGCTTTCACCAAAGCATCCTTGCCTGCTCCAATTCAAAGAAACATCAGCTCCGTATTTATATTTTATACCCAATTACCCACAAACTGCGCAAATGAAACTTTCAGTTGGCGAAATAAATCAAGGATCATTTTCAAGAAGACAAGAACCAACAAATAACTGGTTATCAAGGATAATTAAACTTTCAACAAAATATTGAGGTAACTATTTCACAGCAAATGCTGCTCCCTGATCTCTGTAGTTATCCAAGTTCAACTTCCTTTTTCATTATATATCATTACGCATGACACGAGTGTCATCGTTGCAAAAAGTGTAGAAACAGCATGTAATTTCAAATTGTAATGGATACACGATATCAAGTTTCAACCTGTAACTGATAGAACTTCTGTAAAATAAAGGAGTTAACAGATTGACCCATAGAGACAATACCCTCATGACAAACAGGGAGGGAGGCTGCCTGTACCCTTGTCATATCCACATATCCAGAACTATTAGTGCTTTGACAGTCAACGGCGATATCCCGTACTCGTCAAATCTGAACATACAACAAAACCAACCACCAAACCACAAAATCTCAGGTCGAATGACTAATTATTTCCAACTTTGCAAACCACAAGTCTTACATTAGAAATGTTTCTCAGTAAGGATCGACTCCTCTCGGGACAAAAGTCAAGGGTATTCGTTTAGATAATGGCGGAGAATTTAGTTCCAAGGAAATGCATCGCTAATCCATTTCAACATGCTTCGTCCATTCATGATAGACGGGATTCAAAGTAATATACAAGGCAGCTTGGTTGTCACAGTACAAAGGTGTGAAGCGTCGAACAGAAATGCCCAGATCAGAAAGAAACCACCTTAACCACAGAACTTTGCTAACCGCTACAGCCATGGCTCTATACTCAGCTTCAGCTGACGATCGAGCAACGACAGGTTGTTTCTTTGTACGCCAAGAAACGGGAAAACCACCAAATGTGATAAAGTACCCAGTTCTGGAACGTCGGATCATCGAATAGCCTCCCCAATCGGCATCACAATAGGCCATTAATTCAAAATTGGGATCGTTATTTAGGAGAATACCTTGTCCGGGAGTTGTCTTCAGATAGCGGAGGACTCGATCAGCGGCTTGGACGTGATTAGAACTCGGCCTATCATCCACAAATTGGCTGAGGATGTTAACCACATATGTGATGTGTGTCACTGTAAGATACATGAGCTTCCCAATTATTCGCCGATAACGACGAGCATCCTCAATCGGTTCCCCACCACTCTGTAATCTGTGATTTTGTTCAATTGGAAATGCACATGGTCTCGCTCCAGTCTTCCCACACTCCCGAAGAATATCCAGTGTCTATTTACGTTGGCTAAGAACGAGACCTTTGGATGTCGTCGTAGCCTCAATGTCCAAGAAATACTTTAGAGGACCAAGATCATTGATTCCAAATCGACGATGTAGGTGTCCTTTAGTTGATTGAAGCATAGAGGTATGATCTCCAACGAGAATTACATCATCAACGTACACCAATAGGATAAGTACTCAAACTCCTTGTCGAAAAATGAACATGGCATGGTTTGCCCGAGATCGCCTGAACCCTAAATTCAAAAGAAATTGAGTCAATTTACTGTACTAAGATCGAGAAGCCTGTTTCAATCCATACAAAGATTTCTTCAATCGACAAACGCGTGAATCTCCAAGCTGAGCAAAACCTGGGGGAACCTTCATATAGACTTCCTCAATTAAATCACCATGTAGGAATGCATTATCGACATCCAATTGATGAACATACCAATTGCGTTTGACTGCAATTGCAAGAAGGCAACGAACGGAGACAATTTTTGCCATAGGAGCAAATGTCTCATGATAATCCACCCCTTCAATTTGTTTAAATCCACGAGCTACAAGACGAGCTTTGTATCGCTCTATTGTCCCATTCGGATTAAATTTAATCTTGTATACCCACTTTGAATCAACTACATTCTTCCCAGGTGGCAAATTAGTAAGTGTCCAGGTGCCATTGGACTCAAGAGCCAAGATTTCTCTTTGCATCGCTGTACGCCAGCACTGGTATTGAACAGCTTCATGGTAGGAGCGGGGTTCCTCATGTGAACTCAAGGCACTGAGGTAAGCTTGATGGGCACGAGAAAATAGCTTATAGCTGAGAAAATTTGCCATAGGGTACGAAACTGAACTGCTCAAATTAGTGGGCAATTGATTTATATTTGGAGCGATTGAAGGGGGAAGCGTGACCTGGTAATCTTCAAGGTGAGCAAGAGGATGATGATTCCGTTCACTTCGTCGCGGAAGGGATGCAATTGGCATAGATGGGGCTTTAATTGATGCCGGGATGGAAATTGCTGGCTGCGGATTATCAAGAGACTCACCAATTGATGTAGTAATCGAAGGATCAATAGTCGATTGAGTAGGATTTGGCTGATTACTTCTTGGAATTGGGGACAAATCATCATCAATTGATGGTAAGGGATCAGAAATTTTAACTGGACGTGATTCCTCAGTCCCAATTTGAGAAGATTTCTGTTGATTGGAGAAGGGATTAACATCCTCAACAAAAATCACGTCTCGCGAAACATGAATCTTGCGAGATTGAATATTATACAGTTTATAACCTTTCTGATTGTAAGGATACCCAAGGAAAACACAAGCTCGTCCACGTTCATCAAATTTGTATGCCTTAGTATGATTGTACATGTAAGCGAGATAGCCAAACGTACGCAAATGTGTGTAATCGGCCAATCATCCAAAGATAATTTCATAAGGTGTCTTATTTTGGAGAGCTCGGGAAGGTAACCTATTAATTAGATATGTTGCGATTTGCACACATTCTCCCCAGAAACGAATTGGTAGATTGGCTTCAAATTGAAGGGAACGAGCCACTTCTAGGAGGTGGCGATGTTTGCGCTCAACAACCCCATTTTGTGGAGGGGTATATGCACAAGAAGACTGCAAAACAATTCCATTATCCTCCCAAACAACTTCATCAAGTCAAGCGGTAAATTGACGAAATCACCGGACCTATCTGGACGATATGTGGGCGCCATATTCACGGCCAAAACACAGAAAAATTTATAAAACGTATGATTATTTATTTAAAGCCAAAAACATAAAACTCATCATCACTATAAATCGACGTAGGTGCCAGACGAAAAAAGCACTCATTCACAAAAATAAAAACCTCCAAACAAAAAAAATTCTAGTTTTGTCCAACCTTAAGTTGCAGAAATACCGTACGTAAAAATGGATAATGAACGAGAATCAAAAAGCAGATAGAGAGCGATTTTTTTTTATCTTCGGTAATCAATTTTATAAACTTCGAAACTATATTTTGCATTTGATAAAATTTTTATATTATTTTATTCTTGATAGGACTAATAATGTCTGAGAGGTTGATATCCAACGGCATATTAGCAACATTTGTTTTGTATTTAGAAGGAGTTTATCACATTGAGCATAATGCGGCTACTTATATCGTCGGACTTGTAGCAGCATGAACGGCGTTCTTTTGTTTTGTCTCAGATAAATATTTGGGCCGCTGTTGGACTATTGTGTTGTCTCCTTATCACTTATTGCAGTAGTTTTTCAACTCTTTTTTATAAATAAAAGTCATTTATTAACTGGAACAGCAATTATAGCTATAGCTGTCTTAAAAAGTGCGTATCTCACATGTATGTTGTTATTACGTTGTGTTTAGCTTATCTACATCGCATAGGTGGGTGTTACAACCCTAACCCTAGATAGAATAGGATTCCCTTGCCGTATAGACCTTAAGTCACAATAGGACTCTACACATCAGCAAATAAATACATTCCTAAATTAGATGGATCTCTACATGTCTACTCTTCGAACAAACTGTGATCTTCTATATTAACAATGACTTATCCCAAACAACTTCCTCAAGTCAGGCGGCAAACTTACCGGACCTATCCCAAACAACTTCCTCAATTCAAGTGGCGAATTCATCGATCCTATCCCAAACAACTTCCTCAAGTCAAGGGCAAACTCACCATACCTATCTGGGCGATATTTAGGCAATATTTAATGTGATATTCACGGCAAAAACATAGAAAAATTAAAAAATGATATGATTATTTATTTAAAGCCAAAAATAAAAAAATCATCATCATAATAAATAGACGTAGGTGTCAGACGGGAAAAGCACCGATTCACAAAAATAAAAATGAATGGAGAGCGATTTTTATATCTTAGGTAATCAAAAAAATAATTTCTAGTTTTGTCCAAACTTAAATCGCAGAAATGCCGCATGTCAGAATAGATCATGAACGAGAAGCAAAAGACCAATGGAGAGCGATTTTTGTATCTTCGGTAATCAATTTTATAAACTTCGAAACTATATTTTGCATTAGATAAAACTCTTAAGATATTTTATTCTTGGCAGACTTGTAATGTGTGAGAGGCTCGTATCCAACGACATATTAGAAACTTTTGTTTTGTATTTAAAAGAAGTTTATCACCTCGAGCATAATGCGACTACTTATATCGTTGGACTATGGAGCAATATGAATGGTGTTTTTCTGTTTGGCGAAGCGTTCGACTCGAATAAATATTAGGGCCGCTATTGGACTATTGTGTTGTCCAACTTATCACTTATTGCAGTAACTCCTTTTTTAAAAAATAAAAGTCATTTATTAACTAGAACAACAAGTATAGCTCTATCTCTCAACTCTCTTGTTAAAAAGATGATCTTTTATTTTAACAATGGCCTACCCCAAATAACTTGCTCAAGCCAAGCGGCAAACTCACAGGAGCTATCCTAAACAACTTCCTCAAGTCAAGCGGCAAATTCACCAGACCTATCCCAAACAACTACCTCAAGTCAAGCGGCACCTATCCCAAAAAACTTCCTCAAGTCAAGCGGCAAACTTACTGGACCTATCTGAGCGATATTAAACACGATATTCACGGCCAAAACATAGAAAAATTAAAAAATTGTATTATTTATTTAAAGCCAAAAACAGAAAACTTATCATCACTATAAATAGACGTATGTGCCAGATGAAAAAACACCCATTCACAAAAATAAAAACCTCCGAATAAAATTTTTTTTTCTAGTTTTGTCCAACCTTAAGTTGCAGAAAAGACGTACGTCATAATAGATCATGAATGAGAAGGAAAAGGTGGTTGCAGAGCAATTTTTTGTATCCTCGGTAATCAATTTTATAAAGTTCGAACTATATTTTTGCATTTAATGAAATTTTTATGTTAATTTATTCTTGGCAGGACTTGTAATATTTGAGAGGCTAATATCCAATGGCATATTAGCAACCTTTGTTTTTATTTAGAAGGAGTTTTTATCACCTTGAGCACAATGTGGATGCTTATATCGTTGGATTATAGAGCAGCATGAACATCATTGTTCTGTTTGGTGGAGCGTTTGTCTTTGATAAATATTTGGGGCAGCAATTGGAATATTGTGTTGTCTCCTTATCACTTATTGCAGTAGCGTTCCAACTCCTTTTTTTTAAATAAAAGTCATTCATTAATTAGAACAAAAATTATAGCTATTCATGTCTACTCTCCGGTCCAAACAATGATCTTTTATTTTAACAGTTACCTATCCCAAATAACTTCCTCAAGTCAAGTGGCGAACTCACCAGACCTATCTTGGAGATATTTAGGGAATATTCAACGTGATATTCACGGAGAAAACATAGAAAATTTTAAAAAATGGTATGATTATTTATTTAAAGCCAAAAAAGAAAAGTCATCATCATTATAAATAGACGTAGGTGTCAGACAAAAAAAGCACATATTCACAAGAATAAAAACCTTCTAATAAAAAATAATTTCTAGTTTTGTCCAACCTTAAGTTGTAGAAATGTCTTACGTCAAAATAGATCATGAACAAGAAGGAAAAGACAGATGGAGAGCGATTTTTTTAATCCTCGGTAATCAATTTGATAAAGTTTGAAACTATATTTTGCATTTGATGAAGTTTTTACATTGTTTTATTCTTGGCAAGACTTGTAATGTTTGAGAAACTGATATCCAATGACTTATTAACAACCTTTGTTTTGTATTTTGAAGGAGTTTCTCACCTTGAGCACAATACGGATGCTTATATCGTGGGACTATAGAGCAGCTTGAATGGCGTTGTTCTCTTTGGCAGAGCGTTCGTCTTGGATAAATATTTGGGCTGCTATTGGACTATTGTGTTGTCTCCTTATCACTTATTGTGGTAGTGTTCCGATTCCTTTTTTTATAAATAAAAGTCATTTAATAACTAGAACAGCAATTATAGCTATAATTGTCTACTCTCTGGTTCAAACAATGATCTTTTATTTTAACAATCACCTATCCCAAAAAACTTCCTCAAGTCAAGCGGTAAACTCACCAGACCTATCTGGGTGATATTTAGGCAATATTCAACGTGATATTCACGGCAAAAACATAGAAAAATAAAAAACAATATGCTTAATTATTTAAAGCCAAAAACAGAAAACTCATCATCACTATAAATAGACGTAGATGTCAGACAAAGAAAGCACCTATTCACAAGAATAAAAACCTCCCAACAAAAAAACAATTTCTAGTTTTGTCCAACCTTAATTTGTAGAACTGTCGTATGTGAGAATAGATCATGAACGAGAAGCAAATGATGGATGGAGAGCAATTTTTTTGTATCTTCGGTAATCAATTTTATAAATTTTGAAACTATATTTTGCATTAGATTAAATTCTTATGTTATTTTATTCTTGGCCAGATTTGTAATGTCTGAGAGGCTGATATCCAACGACACATTAGCAACCTTTGTTTTGTATTTAGAAGGAGTTTATCACCTCGAGCACAATGCGACTGTTTATATCGTTGGATTATGGAGCAGTATGAACAACATTCTTCTATTTGGCGGAGCGTTCGACTCGGATAGATATTTGTGCTGCTATTGGACTATTGTGTTGTCCTCCTTATCACAACAATTATAGTGTTCCAACTCCTTTTTTAAAAAATAAAAGTCATTTATTAACTAGAATAACAATTATAGCTCTAGCTGTCTACTCTCCGGTCGAAACAATGATCTTTTATTTTAACTTTTTGAATATTGTTACTCCTTCATATGTAATAAAATTAAAATAATTGATCGCTTATTTCAGCAAAGTCCACAGGAGTATAATAAACTTAAACTACAAGAACTAAAAAATCAGAATTTAAATTACATGCTCTCTAATATGTAATTTATCAAATGTTAGTATCCTTAGATTAATTTTCCTAAAAACTATTTTTTTTCTAAATACCTATTTTCTACTTCTTGGACAGGGAACGGTGATCCTCACCATCACATCCAAGTTTCCATATCTCTGCTCACAAAAATATCTAGAAGCCGTTAACTAGTGCACAAGGACTAATAATTTTCAATTGGATTTCGTCTACTTAGTTCTAGGCCTTGTATCCGTGGGCACTGTTGGGATCGTTACTTGCTCAATTCTGTTTATAGTTTATCAGCTTGACTGTAGTACCAATGACGATAAAGCGATAATAATCTTCTACAAATGGTACTGCTTCGGCAGGACTGCGGTAATGGTATTTCACCTAAATATCATTACATACATACAAATAAATGGGAGCTGGACCCTCGGATTTCAGATCTACACATCCTGCATCATCTTTTCCTTTTTGTTTTTCTTTATCAGCAAGAAGATGTATATGCATGAGAAGGCAGAGGAGAGGCCAACAAGCTTTCAAGAAAAAAAAAGTTTCTATGTAAAATCTTTCCATTTTGTTTAACAGGATTATGTCCTTTAACCAACATCCTTCAACAAGTCACCTTCACATTTTTTTCAGGCAATGAAGATGAATATCTATGTTATTGCAGACTTTTAGATGCGTGCCACCTGGATCTTTCCCATCTCCCTGATTGTCATTGGTATCTTGCTCATGATCAATGATTGGGTCCTCATCCCTTCCTTCAAAAGGATCACCGGGTACCAATGCATGGGGATCAGAATTATATGTTCTATTATAGCAATGGTGGTGGGTGACGTTGTGGAGAAGGAAAGGAGGGACTTTGCCTGTCGTACTCAGACGCCATAATGTCTATCTTCTATCTGCTCCCCCATCTTTTCTTGTTGGGGATATTCATGGCATATTTCTTTGGTGGGCAACTTAAGTTATTGGGAAAAATACACATAAGTACCCTATGGTTTACCTATTTCTAAGAAAAAACCGTGTGGTTTTATTTTTCTAAATTTAGTACCTATGTTTTCATTTCGGGGACAAGTTTAGTAGGCTGCTTTCAAAACTGCCCGACCACGTGGCTATGCCACGTGAGTGCCATATAAGCAACACGTGGTCTACCCCTTCTTCCTCTTTTTCCTCCTCCTCCTTCTCCTCCTCCTCCCTTCTCCTCCTTTTCTTCCTCCTCCCTCCTCCTCCCTTCACTTTTTCTTTCTCCTCCTCCTCCTCCCTCCTCTTTTTCCTCCTCCACCTTCCTCCTCCTCTGTCCTTCTCTTCCTCCTCTGCCCTCCTCCTCCCTCTTCCTCCTCCTCCGCCCTCCTCCTCCCTTCTCCTCCTCCAAATAAAAAAGGGACTAAAATTATAATTTGTCCTGCCAAAGCACCCAGACAAAGTAAGAGAGAAACTGACGTATCAGTTATCTGGCGATGATATGGAAAGGACATGTGTTTGGTCAGCCTAAAATTCTTCCTGAGACTATAGTTGTCTCCCAAATAAAAACATAGGTACTAAATTTGAAAAAATAAAACCACACGGTATTTTCTTGGAAATAGGTAAACCACAGGGTACTTATGTGTACTTTTTCCTAAGTTATTTAATAGGGAGTACTCCAGTATATGAAGAATACTGCCAACGCAATCTTTTCAAGCTCCATTGAGATTGCTACATATGTTGATGGCTATCTTTTCATGAGCCTTCTCTGGATAACCAGGAAAGAACATCCGAATTGGCTATTTTATGACAAGGACATGGAAGATTGGAGTACTACTATCTCTCTATAGCTGGGTTGGAACTTCTCAATTTTCTGTGCTTCTTGTATTACTCCAATCAATATGAGTACAAGGATAATGAAGATGTAGGTGATGCTCGAGGAGAAGTAGCTATGTTAGGTAGACAAGAACCTAATTAACTGTAAAGTTTATTTACGAATATCATTAATTTCTATCATCTAAATCTAAGAATTTTTTTATTAATAGTAATGTTCTTTACATATTGTCTAGTTTAAGGTTGCTAATGTATTAAGCAATGTCAAGAGTGTGCTTGAGAAGAATAAAATTTGATGTTCTTTTGTAGAATTGACTATTGCATACAATTTCTATTGGCTTTGAGCCCAATCTCGCAAGTATTATTATGCAAATTTGGAAATAAGTCAATAGGCCAAAAAGAGTTGGTCAACGGGCCTACCCAAGTTGCATCAACAACCATGTTAGTGTAACAACACGCTAGGCGGCCATGTGGTAAAGTTTTCAGTAGCTTTGCCACATGGCATGCCATGTGTGGACATGCAATCCGACATGTCTTGTGGTGGACATGCATGTCTACTGCCACATAATAGACATGCGTGTTTGCTGTTTCACAACACACATGTAGCGTGCTACGTAGTGCTTCATTATCAACTAGATTTCTCTATTAAAAGAGAAATATGCTGAAGTGATTTGTAAGTTTTTCCACATAGTAAATCACTCAGAAAAGAAAATTTCAGATTAGTTTAGAATGTTTTCAATAGATATTTTAATTAAGGATAATCATGAAAATTAAGTTGTGCATCCAACGGATCATGATCACAATTCGATCGATAACTCACAATAATCGTTCCAAACATGTGGATCTATCACTTTAATAATTAAGTGTCATTTTATTAACAAATTAGTTTTTTTAATTAAATAGGATTAATGCATAAATAATGCACAAATCCAAAGCATTTGGTAACAGAACAAAGTTGTAACTATGATTTGATGTTAATAGGGTAAATTATATCTGGCCCTCTATGGTTTGGAGAATTTAATGTTGGCCCCCCC